>JAUIMM010000698.1:2677500-2882276 GCA_031769625.1 Taudactylus pleione | reverse complement strand
CCTATAAATGGTGTCAAACCCTAAGTGAACTCAACATCTTATCACAATAGTCAGGAAAAGTAGCAAAGTACATTTTGTGGTATAGTTCCAGGCCTGTACACATTGTGTTACTGGCAATAGATTTCCTATTGTGACTGTATTTACCTTGTACCAGGGCTGCACAAAACCCACTCACAGACCAAATACAGGCATCCTGGGGATTTGAGCCATAACCCCTTCATGCTGCTAGATTAGGGGTGGGCAATAAGCGGCCCTCCAGTTGTTGTTGAACTACAAATCCCATCATGCCTTGCAACAGTTTTAGCATGGCCAAATAGCAAAACTGTGGCAGGGCATGCTGGGATGTGTAGTTCTACATAAGCTGTGAGGCTGCTTATTGCCTATGCTAGATAGAAGGGGGGAGCCCAATGATGGAACATTTTCTTACAATACAATACATATAGCGCTTCACATTAGGCAGAAGAGCAGAGGAAAATGTCACCCTCTGCTTCTATAGTAGTTACACCCTTTGGCTAAGACACTATAATGCCATCAATAATATACCCACTGTCTCTATATAAGCAACCCCCAATACACCAATTACATTTATATAAGTATTTTATGTGTAAGTGGAATGTATAAATACACAATACACAGCATATACACTCACTCCATGTAGTAACTATTAGGGGTGAGCAGGTTCGGATTTCTGAAATCCGAACCCCCCCGATCCGAGGCCGATCCGAGTCAGGCTCGACTTTTCCCGCCTGACTCGGATCTGAAATCGAGGCAAAACGTCATCATCCCGCCTTCCGGGTCTCGCGGGTTTTGGATCCTATATAAGGTACCCGTGTCGGTGCCATTTTTTCACTCGGCTGTGGACAGTGAAGAGGGAGGGTAGGAGTTAGGGCTGGCTGGGCTGTGTAGTGTAGTGTAGTGTAGTGTAGTGCAGTGTAGTGTTGTGCTGTGCTGCTGTTGTTGTCCATAGGGGCTGTGTCCACTACTTCAAAGTCCATAGGGGCTGGCTGGGCTGTGTTGTGCAGTCAGTTGTCCATAGGGGCTGTGTCCACTCCAAAGTCCTGTGCAGTGTCCCAGTCCTGAAGGGGTGCTGTAGTGTTGTCCAGGGGGTGCTCTGTTCGTCAGGGGTGCTCCCCCCAAGTGCTAAAAAAAAAATATTTTTTCTGTGTTTGTGAATTGTGTGCACTGTGGCTGCATGTGCATCAACAAAGGAGCAGCGCCAAGCGTGCGCCTGTGTCCCATTAGTAAAGGGCCGGCTGGCTTGTCCGTTAAAGGGTGCTGTAACCCCCAAAGTACACTCCAACCAAAAAAAAATATATTTTCTGTGTTTGTGAATTGTGTGCGCAGTAGCCGCACGTGCATCAACAAAGTAGTGGCAAGCATGCGCCTGTGTCATAAGTAAAGGGCCGGCTGGCTTGACCGTTAAAGGGTGCTGTAACCCCCAAAGTACACTCCAAACCAAATAAAAAAATATTTTCTGTGTTTGTGAATTGTGTGTGCAGTAGCCGCACGTGCATCAACAAAGTAGTGCCAAGCGTGCGCCTGTGTCCCATAAATAAAGGGCCGGCTGGATTGACCGCTAAAGGGTGCTGTAACCCCAAAAGGGCACTCCAAACAAAATAAAACATTTTTTTCTGTGTTTGTGAATTGTGTGCACTGTGGCTGCACGTGCATCAACAAAGAAGCAGCGCCAAGCGTGCGCCTGTGTCCCAAAAGTAAAAGGCCGGCTGGCTTGTCCGTTAAAGGGTGCTGTAACCCCCAAAGGGCACTCCAAACAAAATAAAAAAAAAAAATTCTGTGTTTGTGAATTGTGTGCACTGTGGCTGCACGTGCATCAACAAAGGAGCAGCTCCAAACGTGTGCCTGTGTCCCATAAGTAAAGGGCCGGCTGGCTCATTTCTTAAAGGGTGGTGTAACCCACAAAGTGCACTAGTCTCCAACAAAAATAAAAAATTATTTTCTGTGTTTGTGTGCGCCTTAGCCGCACGTATATATCAATATAACATAAATGGAGGACCAAACTTTCTCCGATAAAAATAAAATAGGGAAAGATCAAGAATCACTTCCTCCTAGTGCTGAAGCTGCTGCCACTAGTCATGACATAGACGATAACATGCCATCAACGTCGTCTGCCAAGGCCGATGCCCAATGTCATAGTAGAGGGCACATACAATCCCAAATGACAAAGTTCAGGAAAATGACCTTGAAAAAAACATTTAAATCATCTGAAGAGAAACGTAAACTTGCCAATATGCCATTTACGACACGGAGTGGCAAGGAACGGCTAAGGTCTTTCCCTATGTTCATGACTAGTGGTTCAGCTTCACATGACGATGGAAGCCCTCCTCCCGCTAAAAAAATCAAACGAGTTAAGCTGGCAAAAGCACAGCGAAGAACTGTGCGTTCTAAGAAGATATCACAAATCCCCAAGGAGAGTCCAAGTGTGGTGGCGGTTGCGATGCCTGACCTTCCCAGCACTGGACGGGAAGAGGTGGCTCTTTCCACCATTTGCACGCCCCCTGCAAGTGCTGAAAGGAGCACCCACAGTCCACTTGCTGATATGCAAATTGAAGATGTCACTGTTGAAGTACAACAGGATGAGGATACTGGTGTAGCTGGGGCTGAGGAGGAAGTTGGCGAGGAGGATTCTGATGGTGATGTGGTTTGTTTAAATCAGGCTCCGGGGGAGACAGTTGTTGTCCGTGGGATGAAAAAGCCCATCACGGTCATGCCTGGGCAGAAGACCAAACATTCCACCTCTTTGGTCTGGCAATATTTCTATCCAAATCTGGACAACAACTGTCTTGCCATATGTACCATATGTAAAGGTGAAATAAGTAGGGGTAGGGACGTTAACCACCTAGGAACATCCTCCCTTATACGGCACCTGCAGCGCGTTCATAAAAAGTTCCTGTGAAGTTCAGAAACTTTGGCTAAGACCGTAAGCAGTCCAGGGACACCTAAATCCCTTTTTCCTGTTTTATCCAAGGAATCGGTGGATGAGGAGGATGAGGACGACATCTTGCCTCCGTAGAGCCAGTTTGTGCAGGGACACATTAATTGCCAGCTTGTTTTGTGGGGGCCCAAATGAACCAATCATTTCAGCCACAGTCCTGTGGCAGACCCTGGCGCTGAAATGATTGGTTTGTTAAAGTGTGCATGTCCTATTTATACAACATAAAGGTGGGTGGGAGGGCCCAAGGACAATTCCATCTTGCGCCTCTTTTTTTTCTTTGCAGTATGTACTGTTTGGGGCCTAGTTTTTCAAACTGCCATCCTGTCTGCCACTGCAGTATCACTCCTAGATGGGCCACGTGTTTGTGCCGCCCACTCGTGTCGCTTAGCATAGTCATCCAGCTACCTCGGTGCAACCTTTTGGACTAAAAACAATATTGTGAGGTGTGAGGTGTTCAGAATAGACTGGAAATTAGTGGAAATGAAGGTTATTGAGGTTAATAATAGCATAGGAGCAGAAAAACCCACAAATTCTGTGATTTTAGCTGTTTTTATGCTCTTTTTTTAAAAAATACAGATCCACAACACAAAACCCCAAACCCAGAACCCAAAACACGGAAGGGTGATTTTGGCAAAACCAATCCAGATCCAAAACACGAAGAAAGATCCAGATCCAAAACACGAAAAGTGGCCGGTGCACACCCCTAGTAACTATACACATGTGCCTCTAGTGTAGCATATCCCCCGCATACATACTGCTCACCCATACAACACTCGCAGTGCATCAGGCAGAGGCAGTGTGAGGGCTGGAGGAGACCCATATACCCCATCTATACATACCGGGTCCTCAGGGCGTGCCAGGCAGCCTCTATGTCCGCATACATGTTCTTCTCACTCGGCTTGCCACTGCTTACACCATAGCCAGAATAGTCATACGAGAAAATGTTGCATTTTATGCTGGAGCCCAGGGCAATGTAGCGGCTGCACATCTGGCCTAGGTCAGCGGCATTGACGTGAGAAAAGAGCAGCGTGTACCGGCTCCCAGGGGCACAGCGGACATACATGCAGCCCAGGCTGTTTCCCCGCTTGGTGGTGCAGCGGAACACATCGATCATATCCAGCTCCCGCTGAGAGTACTGCCAGTTAGCCTTCTCTGACAGGTGCAGGCTGCATAGGGGAGGTAGGCAAACTGTGGGGTCCACCTGCTCATCCTGTGCCAGGTCTTGGGATGGAGGGGCCTCAATCTCCCGCAGAGTGTACGTAGGCTTCGGGGGATGAAAGGCCAATCTGGCGGTTATGCTGCCGCAAAGGGCTGAGAATATCCTCCTCATCCTCTGGCAGAGCAGTGGTGGTGGGTCCCTGTCCTAATATACTAATCCTAATAATAATATAATACTAATCTAATACTACTATTCCTAATGATAATATAACCCTAATCCTAACTATAATACTAATCCTAAATATAAGTCAAAATAAAATACTTAACACTAATAACTACACTAAAACTATAGCAACTAATCCTAAATGTAAGTCAAAATAAAATACTTAACACTAATAACTACAATAAAACTAATACTAATAAATAATATAATACTATGAACCCTACTCCTAACTATAATACTAATCCTAAATATAAGTCAAAATAAAATACTTAACACTAATAACTACACTAATACTAAGATCACTAATAAAAAATCCACTCCACACACAGCAAAGCCACTACCTCTCTCTGAGAGATATCCAAGTAGACATGAGGTAATGTGTCAATGGAGGTGACATCACAGACACTACAATGGAGGTGACATCACAGACACTACAGGGCTGCTGCCTCAGCACCCTGCACACAGCTATCATTGTTATATTACCAGATTACATATGTATTGGGCACCTCTATAACTGTTGTACATAATGTTTATATGTAGAATAAATGTAGCAACCATGTAATAAATGACACCCCTATAATTATTGTCATACATGTAAAGACTATGGCTTCCCTGCGCCCCTCATTTCCCCATCGGCGCTTGGAACCCTAATTGCAGGTAATCGCTGGTGGCACACACCTGCACCCACTTCCAAATATTATACACTGTTGCATACCTCCCAACATGACCCTCTCCAGGAGGGAGACAATGCTCTGGTCCTGGACTTCCCTGGTAAGAGGAGGGTCTGCAGCACAGTTCAAAATTCAAATAGGGGAGCCTCACCAACTGTGATTTCACACGCTGCCCAACATCACTGGCTGGGACTCACTGGCAGTTGCTGTGACTCCCCTATTTGAATTTTGGACTGTGCTGCAGCCCCACCTCTGGAGCCTCCACCAATCATAAATTACCAGGGAAGTCCAGGACCAGAGCATTGTGTCCCTCCTGGAGAGGGTCATCTTGGGAGGTATGCTGTTGCTAATAGTGGCACATGGCATACTAATTAAATGTTCCATGTAATTGTTAGCGCAGTACTGAGTCAGTGTCATTTGTATTACACCAATTCAACTTTACTCCTTAGCAAATTTAGGCCCCCATTTACTAACAAGTTTTATCACCAAAACGAGTGATACATTTCACTGTGTATGATAAATGGGGCTCCAGCCAATCAGCTCCCAACTGTCAAATTTATCACTCGTTTTGGTGATAAAACTCGTTAGTAAATGGGGGCCTTAGAATGATCTATATGGCTTATTAACTATAGCAGTAGCACCCACTTATAGCAATCACCCTTAATTATAGCTATATAGTGTAATAGGCGCGTTAGTCAGACAATGCATACACAGGTTATCAGATCCACTTTGCTGTACTTTATGCCAGAACGTCATAAAGACAGCAGCATGTTCACATCCAGTAGTTTCTAAAGAAAACGCTGCGATCCAGTCACTGACTATACACAGTGGCGACACAAGGGGGGTGCGGAGGGTGGGCCTGCCGAGGGGTGACACCAAGAGTACCAACTTCCCCTCAGTGACAGGAGCCGAGTGCTGCACTCAGGGACGGATTAAATGATACTCTTATTCACACAGGCAGCTCATAGAAGTTGGTGCTATTTTCTCTTATATTAACATGACACAGGAAAAAGTCAGTGTTATGGGGACCATACATCTGCACTGTATCGCCCCAATTTCCCGTTCTGTCCAACGGTGGGGTCGGGGAATTAGGGAAAATTTATCATGTTAGAAATCCTCGATTCACTGATCCCGACTGAAAAATGATTGGGGTCAGGGATTTTTCACATGCTGTTTTTCCCCAATCCAACGATGGATTGCGGATAGAAAGAACGGGGAATTAGGGCTTTAGATGCGTCGTCTGCATTACTCTATAGCAGTGGTTCTGATCCTCAGTCTTCAAGTTTACCCAACAGGTCATGTTTTAAGGATTTCTATGTGTGGAAGAAGGCTGAATAATTAATGACCCAGCAAAATTGATTATCTCACCTGTGCAAGATTAAAGAAATCCATAAAACATGACCTGTTGGTGGCACTTGATGGCTGGTGTGAGAAACCCTGGCTTACAGTAAGAGCCTTCAGTTGTGTATCAGTGAAATCACATGTACCTGTGATGCTGGATATTACTGGGGAAGGATGGAGGGATCTTCAGATATTGGGCAGCTCCTCAGAGATAAAATGCTGGAGTCTCTCTAGGTATTGTTCGTATTCCTCTAAGTCATTGTGCCCTCCTCCTACCACCCAGAGTGGCCGCACAGCCTGTGGGCAGCGTTCGCAGAGTGCCAGTCCATGGGAGAAGCCCACAATCTCGTCATCAGTGCCGTGTATGATGAGCACAGGACAGGTCACCTTGGCGATTTTGTCAATGCTGCAAAGGACATGGTACAAAGGAATTATACAACAGAAACAACATGTAATAGGGCCACTAAATATATAGACTGGAAAATTGCCAAAATACATCATATAACATTCAAAGCTGCTCATGTAGAAGATCACATACTATGGCAGAACTTATGTGGGACAATTAATATACTGTTGGTAAAGAGGAAAGTGCTATCTATTGGCCTAATAAGCCAAAGTCATGCACGATACCTTATTTTGTTTTCAGTATACAATATAAAAGTAGTGCAATATGTATAAATATCCATGGTATATTGGGAATAAAACCCAGTCCCTGAGGTTACTTGTCTGGGATCCAGTGTATAAATTGTGTAAAGTTGCCTCAATCCTCTCGTTGCTGCTATGCCAGCTCCCGCTGTCTGACAACGTGCTGCCTGACTGATAATACAATGGGGCAGCATCAGTGAGGCAAGTGCACAGATATCGATGGCTTCTCCTTGTTCCTGCCAACATGTCTCTTCCTCAGACAGCCATACCTCTCAACTTTTAAGTCTATCTATTTGGGGCGCCGTAGGAGCGTGCATCCAAAAAGGGACGGAGCTTTGTGTATTTTGGAATCACATCTTAGTTGAGTGACATGTTTTTGTTTAGTGCAGTATTGTGTGGAATAAGATGCCAATGCTGGGCATATAATGTGTGGCATCATACATATAAGTGCATTATTGTGAGGCACTTTGGGCGAAGGACAACCACCTTTGCCCAAAATGCCACACCGTAATGCACTTATATGTATAATGCCACATATTATATGACCAGCGTTGGCATCTTATTCCACACAATACTGCACTAAACAACAACATGTCACACAAAATAAGATGTGATTCTAAAATACCTTTTGCATCACCAGTTTATCTGACCTACTTGCTATTTATTTTTAAATATATGAATGTGTTACCTATGAGACTGCAAATGTGTTTTTTTACTTAAATCATGTGATTTTTTTATTTGATTTTTTTTTTTTTTTTTTTAGAGATGAGCGGGTTCGGCACCCGAACTTCGGAGATCCGGGGCAATCAGAGGCGCCCCTCGGATCTCTCCTTCTGCCATGGATCCCTAATCGAGGTAAAACCTCACGATCCTCTGTCCGATCTCGAGGTTTTGCCTCGAGCGCCCATCTTTAAAAATCCCTTTGCCTTCAATGGGCAAAGCACTGATTGGTTGACAGAGCCATCTGTCACGGCTCTCAGCCAATCTGCATAAGCCCGTTGAATGCAGGGAAAAAAGAAGATGGTGCTGGTTCTTGCAGCCATCACCCTCCGCTGCCAACACACCAGCTGTCGGCACCCCCACCGCCGGCAGCCTCGTTGCTGACACCACTGGATCCCCCATGCTGCCGACACTGCCGGCACCTTGCATTGAGAACACCCCTGCACTGCTGACACAGTCAGCAAACCTGCTCTGAGGACACCGCTGGCACCCCCGATCTGCTGACACCACCTGTACCCTGCACTGAGGACACTGCCAGCACTCCTACACTGCCATTCCATGTACTGAGGACACCGACAGCAACCCCGCACTGCCGACACAGCCAGCAAACCTGCACTGAAGACACCACCGGCACCCCCGCTCTGCTGACACCGCCGGTACAGTGCACTGAGGACAATGCCAGCACCGCAGCACTGCCATTCCATGTACTAAGGACACCGTCAGCAACCCTGCTCTGCCGACACTGTTGTCACAGTAAGTGCATTATTGGTGTATCCAACCCACACTGTATAGCACACTGTATGTTGGAAATTGGAAGCTGAACTGCCACATGATAGTGCCGCCCACTCTGTCGCTTAGCTTAGTCAGCTAGCTAGCTGGATGAAACCTTTAGGCCTTAACTAGATGAAAAAAAGAATATTGTGAGGTGGTCAAATGTGATTGGAAATGACTGGAAATAAATGTTATTGAGGTTAATAATACTGTAGGAACAAACACAGGCCCATTTTATGTGATTTTAGTGGTTTTTATGATATTTTAAGAGAAAATCCAGATCCAAAACCGAAAAACAAAACACCAAGGAAAAAAATCCAAAACCAGATTCAGAATCAAGACCCAAAACCAAAACACGAGGGTCAGCGCACATCTCTAATTTTTTTACATTTGCAGTCTCATAGGTAACACATTCATATATTTAAAATAAATATCAAGTAGGTCAGATAAACTGGTGATGCAAAAGGTATTTTAGAATCACATCTTATTTTGTGTGACATGTTGTTGTTTAGTGCAGTATTGTGTGGAATAAGATGCCAACGTTGAGCAAATAATGTGTGGCATTATACATATAAGTGCATTACGGTGTGGCATTTTGGACAAAGGTGGTTGTCGTTCGCCCAAAATGCTTCACAATAATGCACTTATACGTATAATGCCACTCATTATATGACCAGTGTTGGCATCTTATTCCACACAATACTGCATTAAACAACATGGCACACCAAAAAAGATGTAATTCTAAAATAAAAGTTTATCTGACCTACTTGCTATTTATTTTAAATATATGAATGTGTTATCTATAAGACTGCAAATGTGTTTTTTTTACTTAAATAATGAGATTTTATACATTGGTAGTCTCATAGGTAATGCATTTAGCGTTCCCGCTAGGCTGTTTTAGCAGGGTGCGGCACCCTGCCCTCCTTCTGGAGGGTAAAAAGCACCCTGTCCTCCAGAAGGAGGGCAAAAAGCACCCTGCCCTCACAGGCTGCGGGTGCAGTCTTCACCCGCGGGACGCAGTGTCCTGCGGGTGGAGAAATGTGCGGTGACCCGGTCACCGCCGGAGAATAGATGCCGGGCACATGCGCTCGGCATCTGTTCTCCCTGTCTGCAGCGCTTGGGGGCTGCTCGGCATGTCCGTAAGTGCCGGGCATGCCCCCAAGTATGATGAAAAAGGGGACGCGTCTTATAGACTCGCCCCCTTTTATGGCCATGCCCCCTTTTCGCCCGCGCACACAAAGTTGCCCTCTCTAGCTCCGGCACCCTGCCTGCCGCCGGAGCTAGAGTGAACACTATGCATTCATATATTTAAAAATAAATAGCAAGTAGGTCAGATAAACTGGTGATGCAAAAGGTATTTTAGAATCGCATCTTTTTTGTGTGCCGTGTTGTTGTTTAGTGCAGCATTGTGTGGAATGAGATGCCAACGCTGGACATATAATGTGTGGCATTATACATATAAGTGCATTACGATGTGGCATTTTGGCCCTCATTCAGAGGCGCTCGCAAGAAGCGACGGCTCATTCTGAATGAGGACGGCAGCTTCTATTTTTAAGTACGACCCACAGCTTTAGCGACCGACCAGGTTGATGGTCGCGATGGTCAAGACCATCGCGACCATCGGGGCTTGCGACAAGACCCTAAGGTAGCCCTAAGGCAGCCGCAAGCCCCAGGGAGCTTCCTGCTCTGATCGAGCAGGAAGCTCCCCACTGACATCACTGCTGATGTCAGTGCATTCGCCCACAAAACGGCAGGCGTTGTGAAACCACACCCCGGCCCCGCCTACAAAATGGGCCGAGCTGTCGATCAACATCGACAGCTGGCCCTTTTGTAGTGAGCTCCGGAGCAAGAGAATTTCTCTCTCGCTCCGGGGCTTGCGCACGCGCAGTGCGACCGCTGCACATGCGCAGGGCCTAAACATCGACCCGGTTGGGAGCGCTCAGCACTTGCGACCGGGTCTGAATGAGGTCCTTTGTCCTTTGCTCAAAATGCCTTACAATAATGCACTTATACGTAAAATGCCACCAGGGCCAGACAGGGACTAAAAATAGGCCCTGGCATTTAAAGCATACTGGCCCACCTTGGCGTCAGCATTTGGCCCCAGGTGTAGAATCCTCAACTTACTATTCCTGACTCCTACTTCTTCTTAGTCTTTGCTCTTACACATATACACTACCGTTCGAAAGTTTGGGGTCATTTAGAAATTTCCTTATTTTTGAAAGAAAAGCACTGTTTTTTCAATGAAGATAACATTAAATTAATCAGAAATACACTCTATACATTGTTAATGTGGTAAATGACTATACTAGCTGCAAACTTCTGGTTTTTAAAGGAATATCTACATAGTTGTATAGAGGCCCATTTCCAGCAACCATCACTCCTGTGTTCTAATGGTGTATTGTGTTTGCTAAGCGCGTTAGAAGACTAATGGATGATTAGAAAACCCTTGTGCAATTATGTTAGCACAGCTGAAAATGGGTTTGCTCGTTAGAGAAGCTATAAAACTGGCCTCCCTTTTTGCTAGTTGAGTATCTGGAGCACGACATTTGTGGGTTCGATTATCCTCTCCAAATGGCCAGAAAAAGAGAACTTTCATGTGAAACTTGACAGTCTATTCTTCTTCCTAGAATTGAAGGCTATTCCATGCGAGAAATTGCCAAGAAACGGAACATTTCCTACAACGTTGTGTGCTACACCCTTAAGGATTCTGGATTTCAAACTCTATACGCTCCTACCTATACCTTCTAAAACCTGCCTATAAACCTCTAAAATTGACGCTATTTGCATACGCAGTCATACAGTAAAATAAAGACTTTAGACCTTGAACCTGTGTTTCCAAAGCACAAAGTATTATTAAACCAAAGTACAGATAATACACGCTGTGATCTAAGTACAATTTAGTGCAAAGAAATTATACAGACCCACGATACAGTTATTACATATGCAAAAAAACAGTGATTAAACTTCAAACAATGAGAGAGGGAGAGAGGGAGAGATGTCTGCTGTGAGCACATTTCCAAGATGGCTGATGAGGGGGTGTGTTTGGGGGGGGTTGTTAGGGCCCGTCCTATTGTTCAAACCGCATGGTCTCCGAACACAAACTCCATTTTGAATGTAAGAAAACTCACATAATGTTGTAACTCTGTAAATCATATATCCATTAATGATCATACTTATAATAACTACAACAACCTATTTGTACTATACAACAACAAAACTGAGTAGAATTATAACTATAATAACAAAACTATTAATTGACAACTTCCATGAATCAAGCACGTTTCAATGGGGGGGGAGGGGAGTATCACATGTAATGCCATTGTCTAACCCACGTGCTGGTAGCCATCTTTAACAAAAACTGCAGTGTCTATCTTATACACGATTATTACTTGTACCATTTAAAGCTGTTATTAATTAAACTTCCATGATATAACACTGATACCAGCCTATGGTTACATTCATGATACTATACAAACTTATTCAGATAGTAATTATCATATAGTAGCCAAAATACCAGTACTCACAATACACAATTCTATCATAATACTGAAATAACACCAAACCCATGCCAGTCTTATTGCCATAATCACACTATTAATAATTCACCATTCCAATGAATCAAGTACATGGTACCAGGCCCATATCACAAAAGGAACAACACATGGAACCAAGTATGTATGTATATCTCAGTCAGACCCATATTGAATACTACTATTACAAATTCACTTCATTATTAAATGTTAACACAGCCTTTACCAGACTACAATACAAACGTGTTACACATATACAGGGGTATTCAATATGTGAGCGATAACATCGTTTTTGCGTTAATATCGGAGCTATGACGTCATTATCGCAGGTTTTAGTTTTACACTGTATTCAATATCAAAGACTTATCGCAGTTTTGAAAAGTCTTTGATATAAAACGGGGATAACTTTTCACCATTGAATGTCAAAAAAAAGTGCAGAATTGGGGTTTAGGGGCGCAGGCTTAAAGAAAATAGCCTGCACCCCTGGGACTGACATTTAAAAAAGAACTGTGTCAAAAAAAGTTTTAAAAAAAAATAGGGACACCCCAAAAAATTAGTTTAAAAATTGGGGTGAAAAAAAAAAAAGGGAAAAAAATTATTAACAATAGGGAAATAGGTTCAGGGCTATTCTGCAAGTATGCGGCAGGTGTTTTCTAGAATAGATTTATAGCGGCAGGTGCACAAATGCAGAATTTTTAAAAACTTACTTTAGGGACATCAAAATACGCTAGTACCGATTCTCATGTACCCCAAATTTGATGGGACCACTTAAAAAAACGAAAAAAAAAACCTAAGTGCTCTTCTGCAACACTTCTTCAATGTCGGGAAAAAAACACCTGCTGCGGCTATTTAAATCCCCGACTTTCAATTAAAGGCTAAAACGGGGGTACCCATGGTGTTCCCCCATGTTTTTACAACTTTAGGGGGGTCTTACAATTATTTTAAGCAAATCCAACTTCGGAGTTTCCCGTTTTCGTTAATTTTATATAGAATACGGGGATAAGCGGGAGCGCGCACCAGACTTTAACGTAGGTAAAAACTCCGATATGAAACGTTAACTTCGGCAGTGAAGTTAACGTTTCATATTGATTACCCCTCAAAGTCTACTACTGATTGAGACAAACTTGCTACAAATACACTAACTACCCAAGGGATATTCAAAGCATTACAGCTTGGTAACCTTGCTGTTAATCACCATATTAATCACTACACACAATCTATATAAGCTATATATAGATTAATACAAACTTGTTACAAATATCCAAATAGGCTAACTAATGTACAGTTTACTTAGCCATTATGAGTAGATATCTCCAGGCCTCCTGGGAAATGAAGCTGCATTTTGGCCTCCTTCTGGGGGGGGGGCTGCTCTGCCTGTGTCTCTGGTGTCTCCTTGCAAGAATGTGTGTTCCCAGTGTGTCCCTGTAAGGGTGTCCACAGTGTAAAAGCCATACTCCTCCCCTCACCTGTGAAAAGGGCTTTCCAAACCCCCACCTTGAAACTACTATCCCACCAGTGTGATACAAATGCTAAACAGGTCACTTCAAATGGCCACAGATCAGCCTGCAAAAGCTTGCTGCCCCTTATTGCCCCCCTGCATGCATAACTAAGCTGCTAACATTTTACAAGGTACATTTTGGTGTTTTAACTCTCTACGGTCCATAAGTTGAGAATGCATGTTGCGATCTTCACCCCGATGATACCAGGAAGCTGTGGATAAAGTGCAGATCAGTATAACACCTAACATGGCTTACTTATCATGTATTAAACCTTATATACCAAATAGTCTTTATTTCACAGCATTTGTAATAAATGAATAAAACTTGGATCTTTTACTTTATAGCTATGGAACCTTTTGTGTAAGTGTGCATTATGTAAGTATTAGGGATATGAAAAAAGACGCTACTTTGCTATGTGATTGCGCATGCATGCAGCTACTAAACAGCGTTCGCATGTAGGCTATTATGTATTTACTAATGTGCGACATATTAACAGCGCAACTGTGTGTATTAATGTGCGTATGAGGTATGGTAAAATATGCGATCACATGATGCTAACAGTAGCATCGCCATATGTACTTAAGTGTGAGTTTAGCTAAAATGGCGCTGGGCGGTCATTCGCAAAATGGCGTCTTGCAGATTCTTGTTTCTAAAATGGAGTCTAGCTGCCATTCGCAAGATGGCGTCGCGCAAGCTAGTTTTTACGCTGATTCCGTCTCAGCCACTGATACAGCTTCGACACCCTTCAGAGAACAGCACACACAGGCTCTAACCAGAGTAGAAAGAGAAGTGGGAGGCCCGGTGCACAACTATGCAAGAAGACAAGTACATTAGAGTCTCTAGTTTGAGAAATAGACGCCTCACAAGTCCTCAACTGGCAGCTTCATTAAATGGTACCCACAAAACGCCAGTGTCAACGTATACAGTGAAGAGGCGACTCCGGGATGCTGGCCTTCTAGGCAGATTGGCAACGAAAAAGCCATGTCTGAGACTGGCCAATAAAAGGAAAAGATTAATATGGGCAAAAGAACACAGACATTGGACAGAGGAAGATTGGAAAAAAAGTGTTATGGACAGACTAATCGAAGTTTGAGGTGTTTGGATCACACAGAAGAACATTTGTGAGATGCAGAACAAGTGACAAGATCCTGGAAGAGTGCCTGATGCCACCTGTCAAGCATGGTGGAGGTAATGTGATGGTCTGAGGCTGCTTTGGTGCTGGTAAAGTGGGAGATTTGTACAAGGTAAAAGGGATTTTGAATAAGGAAGGCTATCACTCCATTTTGTAATGCCATGCCATACCCTGTGGACAGCGCTTGATTGGAGCCAATTTCCTCCTCCAACAGGACAATGACCCAAATGACACCTCCAAATTATTCAAGAACTAATTAGGGAAGAAGCAGGCAGCTGGTATTCTGTAAGTAATAATATCATTAATAATTAACAACATACAAGTGTACTTCATTTTCTGTATTAAAATACACACAATAGAGCTCATCCTGCAGGGGATTCAAACATGTGCCATAATCAGAAATTTGGTATTTGGTTTGTTCTGTTATGTAAAGTTGGCACTACATTGATTTAGGTCACACACCAAGAAAACGGAAGGCATTTCCTCTATTGACCAAGCCTTAGCTTAGCAGTTGTAGAGGAGTAGATAGTGTTCACTAGGGGTGAGCAGGTTCGGATTTCTGAAATCCGAACCCCCCCGATCCGAGTCAGGCTCGACTTTTCCCTCCTGACTCGGATCTGAAATCGAGGCAAAACGTCATCATCCCGCCTTCCGAGTCTCGCGGGTTTTGGATCCTATATAAGGTACCCGCGTCGGCGCCATTTTCTCACTCGGCTGTGGACAGTGAAGAGGGAGGGTGGGAGTTAGGGCTGTGTAGTGTAGTGTAGTGTAGTGTAGTGCTGCTGTTGTCCACTACTTCAAAGTCCATAGGGGCTGGCTGTGTTGTGCTGCTGTTGTTAATAGGGGCTGTGTCCACTACTTCAAAGTCCATAGGGGCTGGCTGGACTGTGTTGTGCAGTCAGTTCTCCATAGGGGCTGTGTCCACTCCAAAGTCCTGTGCAGTGTCCCAGTCCTAAAGGGGTGCTGTAGTGTTGTCCAGGGGGTGCTCTGTCCATCAGGGGTGCTCCCCCCAAGTGCTAAAAAAAATAATATATTTTCTGTGTTTGTGAATTGTGTGCGCAGTAGCCGCACGTGCATCAACAAGGTAGTGCCAAGCGTGCGCCTGTGTCATAAGTGACCAAGCCTTAGCTTAGCAGTTGTAGAGGAGTAGTTAGTGTTCACTGTAGGAATTTTTAGGACAAGGGTGCTCAACCAAGAGGAGGACACATCTGCGCACACTAAAGCAGAGCCTTAATCACCATTTTGGTCCCCTGTGTATATAATGAGCATTGGTGTTCCCCTACACATTGTAAAGTAGAGAGTACGTGCCAAAGAGACGTAGGGACGTGACCACTCAATAGTACCGCCAGTTCAACCTCAGTCACATTACATAGCAAAGTAGTGCCCCTTATTCACGTTACACCACACAGTAGTAGTTCCTTATCACACATTAGAGTCTATTCACAAAGCCTTGGAGAGAGATAAAATGGAGAAAGATAAGTCCCAGCCAATTAGCTCCTGTCAGTTTACAGGCTATGTTTAAAAAATGACAGGAGTTGATTGTCTGGGACTTCTCTTTATATTGTCTCTCGCCAAGGCTTAGTGAATAGACCCCATTATGCCACGCAGTAGTAGTGCATTATAAAACATTTTGCCACAAACAATAATGCCCCTTACTCATTATGCTGCACACTCATTATGCCACACACAGTAGTAATGCCCCTTACACATTATGCCACACACAGTAGTAACGCCCCTTACACATTATGCCACACACAGTAGTAATGCCTTTTTCACATTAGGCCACACACAGTAGTAATGCCCCTTACACATTATGCCACACACAGTAGTAATGCCCCTTACACATTATGCCACACACAGTAGTAATGCCTCTTACACATTATGCCACACACAGTAGTAATGCCTCTTACACATTAGGCCACACACAGTATGCCGCTTTCACATTAGGCCAAACACAGTAGTAATGCCTCTTTCACATTAGGCCACGCACAGTAGTAATGCCTCTTTCACATTAGGCCTCGCACAGTAGTAATGCCTCTTTCACATTAGGGCACACACAGTAGTAATGCCTCTTTCACATTAGGGCACACACAGTAGTAATGCCTCTTTCACATTAGGCCACACACAGTAGTAATGCCCCTTACACATTAGGCCACAAACAGTAGTAATGCCTCTTACACATTAGACCACACACAGTAGTAATGCCTTTTTTCACATTAGCCACACACAGTAGTAATGCCCCTTACACATTAGGCCACACACAGTAGTAATGCCCCTTACACATAAGGCCACACACACTAGTAATGCCTCTTTCACATTAGGCCACACACAGTAGTAATGCCTCTTTCACATTAGGGCACACACAGTAGTAATGCCTCTTTCACATTAGGCCACACACAGTAGTAATGCCCCTTACACATTAGGCCACACACAGTAGTAATGCCTCTTACACATTAGGCCACACACAGTAGTAATGCCCCTTACACATTAGGCCACACACAGTAGTAATGCCCCTTACACATTAGCCACACACAGTAGTAATGCCTTTTTTCACATTAGCCACACACAGTAGTAATGCCTCTTTCACATTAGGCCACACACAGTAGTAATGCCTCTTTCACATTAGGCCACACACAGTAGTAATGCCTCTTTCACATTAGGGCACACACAGTAGTAATGCCTCTTTCACATTAGGTCACACACAGTAGTAATGCCCCTTACACATTAGCCACACACAGTAGTAATGCCTTTTTTCACATTAGCCACACACAGTAGTAATGCCTCTTTCACATTAGGCCACACACAGTAGTAATGCCTCTTTCACATTAGGCCACACACAGTAGTAATGCCTCTTTCACATTAGGGCACACACAGTAGTAATGCCTCTTTCACATTAGGTCACACACAGTAGTAATGCCCCTTACACATTAGGCCACACACAGTAGTAATGCCCCTTACACATTAGGCCACACAGTTTTCAATGTCTGTTCAACTACAGCAACACCAACCTTTAATCTAGATAGATTTGAAGGCTGCCCCAACCAAGACCTACTTGGCCACGCTACGCCCCCTGCATCGCCTACCTACCAGAAAGTCAGCAACTATGCTCTTCCAGGGCCGGATTAAGGCTATGGGGGGCCCGGGGCACATCAGACAGGGGGCCCTATTACAGAGGTAGGCAGATGAATTCTCTCTCTCTCACTCTCTCCCTATATAAAATATGTATTTTGTTACCATATAATGTGTGTGTGTGTATGTTCTGCCGCAGATGCTCCCAGATGGTATTACTATACCCCTCACCCCACATAGTGAGCCTGATTCTGAGGTGGGTGCAGCTATGGTTACCGACGGGGGACGCATATTGGAATTGCACGGAGATCTATGCAATTTCAATAGGTGTTCCTGGACGGGGACTTAAATGGCGATGGGCGTGTTGGTGTCGGACGCAGTTCCACTGGCACCGCCGCAGACATTCTGAGCAACCATAAGGTTGCTCTAATGTCTGATGGTGCAGTTGATGTTCGATTGATGGTGCGTCTTCATGTGCGCATCGGCGGATTTGTTTTGTGGCCGGTGGGTGTCTCAATAAGATGCCTACCGACCGCGGCATTAGCATCAAGATGCTGTAGTGGCTGCGACTTCGTCGCAGCTGCTACTGCAGATCCATCCACCTCTGAATCAGGCAAAGTATTGCTACACCCCCACCCCATCACCCAGATGGCAATAATATACCATAAATAATATTACTGCACCCCCACCACCCAGAAGGCAGCAATATCCCCCCATAATATTACTGCACCACCACCCAGATGTCAGTAATATACCCCCCATAATATATCTGCACTCCCACCCCACCACCGAGATGGTAATATACTCCCCATAATATTAATACACCCCCCATCCCCTTAACAGTACCCCCACAGATAACATTAATGCACCCAACCCCCTGACTGTATTAACATACACGATACAACTTCTCATCCACTGTACTTACCTCAGCAGGAAGATCATGTGTCCTGGTCTCAGCAGACTGTCACTGCAGAGCTCAGAGGAGGAGAGAGACAGGCTGCCCTACACAGACAGGGGACTCGAGGGAGAGAAGAGGACTGGGTGGTGGGTGGAGATGAAGGCTAAACACAGGGTAGAGTGGGGGGGAAAGGGCAGGGCTTAACGGAGGCAAAGGGGCAGAGTCTCAGCCGTGAGGCCTCAGAGGAGAAAGAGGCTTGCTTACTTCAGCGCACTCACAGCCCTGCAGTGCGCACTGCATAGTTTACTGCATACAGGGGATAGAGTACTGCTCAACACAGAGCAGCAGCAGTGCTGGACCCGACCACAAAGTTTTCTACAGGTCCAGGAGGCCCCTTGTGAGAGGGGGGCCCGGGGTTACTTGCCCCCCCCATAATCCGGCTCTGTTGGTGGTGAAGCAAAGAGTGGCGTCCTGCGTCTCTGTCCTCCTGTAGTCTTACCGCAATAGGGTCCTGACGTGATGGCTTAGGCGTTTCAGCTATTCCCAACCCTCATCCCCCAGATAACACAGGATTTACCATTCCAAACAGATATATGCTCACCTGTCGTGTGCACAACAAACCTTCAATATCACATCACCAGCAGCCATACAGAAGAATGCACACCTGCAATGAGATTGCACCGCTGAGTAACAGGAATAGCGCCGCTGGGTGACCTGGATCTGCTAAGTCCCGCGGGCCGCGACTGCTGCCAGCTCCAGGTAAAAGAAGGAGGTCTCTTTGAAAGACATCCTTCATTTTTTTTTTGTTAGGCGCCGCCCTCAAGAGGCTGGCGCTCTAGGCAGCCTAGTGGTAGCGCCGGCCCTGACCCCTACATATACCTGCTTCACCAATACAACATCCTTCTCCCACAGCAGAGAACAGGCAGTATGATCGCGCTGACTAGCACCACACAGTATCACAAGATCTAGTACCCGGAAGTCACCACGGGACGAGGGGCACATAGGTGTCCTGCTGCCGTGTAACGTGGCATATGTATCACAATCCTCATTTTTAATGTGGATGAGATAAATATTTTTTGCATACATTCATTATATGAAAATATTTACTATGTTTCTCTTGCCAGGATACGGGCTCCGATAAGAGCCATCCTGGAGAAGAGCTGGGAGTAGTGTGATAGTGTACAGCTATCTCACTGATTCCTGGTTGGGGTCCCCGGCGCACACTGCGCCTCTTTAAAAAAGTAGCAAAATAATAACCCATAAACCTATCTGAAGATGGCCTACTTATCAAGGACAAGGGTAAATCTGGCAGCACAGCAGCCCCTATAGCCTATGGAGGCTGCATTTGCGAATGAAAATGGAGGGACAGCGGCAGATATGTTTTTAACCAACATACATTAACAAAAGGACAAAGGAGGCTAGGAGTGCTAAAATAACCAAAATGTAGTTTAATATCTCATTAAGATAATAATTGAAAAATAATGTTATAACCAATAAACATATAACAAACCCTTTGGGGCATGTACTAGAACATCTAAAAACAGCATATACTAGATATCCTTAACATATATAAGTGAAAAATAGAACTAAATTCAGTCCAATAAGGGAAATCCCAGAGAATAAATGAGAAACGCTGTGGCCACACTTGGTGAAAAAATTGTCAGATTAAATCCAATAGTTGGCTCAGTATATTAATCAATAGCAGCAGCAAGTGATCTGACTCAGAATTATAAGACAATATGGGAAGTCGATTGTTTTTATGAACCCAGATGAAAAAAAAAATTGAAGTGCATACGAATAATAGCAATGGTGAACAAATGCACAAATGTGCCTAGTTGATAGCTTGCATATTAGGAACAAAGTCAGGTTAAGCAATGGTATCTTAGTTCACAATCCACATCTGTGGATGTATACCTGTGTTCTAAATGTCTGTGGCTGGATAAACCCTCATAATGGAAAACACTGCCGGACAGTGTTCGGGGCTATACTTGGGGGATGCTACCAGCTGCACTGCATCCACCCATGGCCGGATCTTGGGGCACTGACCAGCGCGGTCGTACTAGGGCACCACCCAATAGAGGGCACACCCCTCTCAGCCATCCAGATTTCAGTGGTACAGTACTGTTTTTCGGACACTGTCCCGCTGTTCTATCCACAAGCCGAAGCTACTGACGGAGTGCTGGGCTCGCCCCCAGCCTGACGTTAAATGGTAGGCATACCTTATGGGCATGAACCAAATTATGTCATTCAGGGGGCGTTGCCCATGGTAATTATGCCACACACCCTTTTTCGCGAGCATGCTTCGAAGGGTTAACGGATGTCCCAGTTCCGTTCTGTTACAGGACGCAGCTCCTGCTAGAGCCAGCCCTGCATCCACCATTGGCTGTCCAAGGCTCCAAGCAAGCCCTGAAAGTGGAGCTGATGCTGGAGTAGAAGCTGTCACTACTCTCCTGATGGGTACAGGTGGGGCCGGATTAAGGGTCACATGGGCCTGGACCTGAAAATGATCAAAGGCCTATTGTTAGAGGCAGAGCACCTATGAGCAGTGCTGTGTGGGTGTGACCAGTGGCATGTGGGCGTGTACAGCCCCTACACTATCAGCCCCAAAGTTGACCTAAATATGTAGAAGTAGAAACCTTGTATAATTTTGTGAGGATACTAGAAATACAATTGTATTACTTTGTGGCCAACAATTTGGCCAGCTGGGCGACTGGTCATTATCATGCTGTCATGGTGATGGGCCTATTTTTATGTGGAGGACTGGAGCTGTAGTCCCATCCGCCCCATTGTTAATTTATCCCTAGGTACAGGAATGCACCTAGTAAGACAGACAGCTGGTGACTTTAGTCCTAGGTGGAATCAGACAAAACTCTCTAATAATGGAAATGAGATAATGTAGGATAAAAAACTTTTGTGTTAAAGGGCTCTATTTATTAACAATATTTTAACTAAAATAAAGTGAAAAAGGGTGTTTTCACACCCTTTTCACATTATTTTAGTTTCACCTGTAGTTACTATAGGGCAATTGGAGTAGAATTAGTAAAATTCTACTCCAACCCCTAGTATCACTTATTTTTAGTAAAGCAGATCGCATTTCCCATAATTGTAATGGGAAATGTGATCCGACCATAGTTACTAAAAATAAATTGTAAAAAAATAGCGGGGGAAGTCCTGTGATAATAATGCCACCTGGAGGTGGCGTTATCCAGGGTCTCCCCCGGTTACCGGGCTCCCACTCACGGGGAGAGCAGAGGCGGGAGCCGGTACCAGTAATCAGCTGTGTGGTCTAAACAGACCGCAAGCTGATTGCTGTAAAAAAAGAAAAAAAACATTTAAACATTTTTTTTTCACTTACCTGAATACAGGGACCGGTGATCGGGCCTCCGGTGATGGCTCCTCTCCGGTCAGCTGGTCTCCCACAGTGCACTGCGGCCCGGTCATCAGGTGATCGGGCCCCAGTGCACTATGGGAGATCACCTGATCGGGAAGCCCGGAGAAGATCACCGGAGGCCAGGAGGATGCAGGTAAGTGTAATGAAGGGAGGGGGGGTCCGCGAACGCGGGGGGCGGGGCTTAGCATCGGTGGGGGGTAGCAGCGATGGTGGGTCGGCGCATGCGCGGGCTCTTAGTCGCGTTTTTTTTTCCGAAAATACCGCGACTAGAGTGCGGATGGGATCCGCAGGGACAGAGCTTTATCGCAAGCTCTGTCCCTGCAAGGGATTTATAATAAATCCCTGTGATATTGCCTGAATTCGCAATGCGAATTCACTCGGTAATATCACACTACAATCCGCATTCAATATGCGGATTGTAGTAAATAGAGCCCATAGAGAGCCGTTGGAAATTATGCATAATTATTGATTACTAGCTGGAGTACCTGGCGTTGCCCGGGATTTTAAGAATATTTGTTTACAAAAATCAATTGAAATATTAAACACACAGTATAAATAACATAGTATAAAAAAGCATGCAAAATGGTATAAGGAAGTTTGTTTACATACAACCTCCGATCGCAAAGCGTATTTGGTATAGTCAGAGAGCTAAGAATGCTGGGTAAGCCTGCTAAAGCTATCTTCCATAATAAACATTAAGATCATGACAACACAAAATGCTCGCTTCGAGGCCCTACCCAAATGCTGTGAGGCCCCACAATGAAGAGTATTCAATTAGAGGTGATATGTCGGGAAATTTTCGCCTCATTTGCCTGTTTCAGAAGCAAATTCATTCCGTGAGCGTCCCCGCTTTTCGCCTAATTCAATTGCAAAACAGGCGAAAATGGAAATAGGCGAATGCGGATCAGGCGAAAAGTACTGAAAGAATTGGGGAAATCAGTCTGTACCCCAGAAAAAGATACACTAACATAGGGAATCAATGTAGATGTGTACTAATAGCCCTAATAAGACTATTTTGGGTACTTAAGTTGTGTAAATTGCTTGCTATTAGTGTCTTTGTCAAAGTGGTGAAGAATGGCATAAATAAGTATTTTTTTGGTGAAAATAAGTAGTCCAGTCAAATTTGGGGTACTTGAAAATGGGTGCTAGCATATTTTTATGTCTCTAAAGTGAACTTTTTAAAAACATGTAAAATCCACCTGCTGCATGCACCTGCAATCCCAAAAACATCTGACCCATACTTGGGGACCCCCAAGAAGTCTATTTCGCTACTTTTTATGTTTATCCCCCCACTTTTTAAATTTTCACCCCAAAAATGACATTTCTTTTTTGGGGTACTCTTTTTTTTGTAGATTTGTCCTTTGAGGGGCTGTCCCAAGGGTTCCGAGTTGTTTCCCCACGTTTGCACCCCAAAATAAAGATTTTGCACATCTTTTCACCTGCTATTGATTGGAGAATCTTTTTTGCTGAATTTAGTGCATCGAGTTTCTGCTTAGGCAAAATTGTCCTGGAATTAAATTAGGAGAAAAGAATTTAGGCAAGATTTTCACTAAAATAAACCAAGTGAAAAAGGCTTTTCGTCTCTAACTGAATTCCCCTCAATGAGCATACAGCCAAAATTGTGTTTTTTAATTAATAAAAAATTAACAGTAATTCATTTCGATTTACAATTTTTTTAGTTGCCTCCGCCGTGTTTTAATACGCTCATATGTAAAATTTCACAATCTTAACTTGTAAACTGTGGATTTGTATAGAAAGACAGAAGGACAAATTTTCGCTTTTATATAATAGATAATGCACACACACTTATATCTGCGTATAGCTGTGAGACAATGCTGTCATTCCTTATGTGATCTCTTCTGTGCTCTGCAGCTACAACCTACCTCTGTGACTCTGGCTGTTATACATATATGTATACATACCTATGCCCATATACATATATAATGCTAACACACTTATATATGTGTATGGCTGTGAGACAATGCTGTCATTCCTTATGTGATCTCTTCTGTGCTCTGCAGCTACAACCTACCTCTGTGACTCTGGCTGTTATACATATATGTATACATACCTATGCCAATACATATATAATAAATAATGCTAACACACTTATATCTGTGTATAGCTGTGAGACAATGCTGTCATTCCTTATGTGATCTCTTCTGTGCTTTGCAGCTACAACCTACCTCTGGGACTCTGGCTGTTATACCTATATATATATACATACCTATGCCCATATACATATATAATATGAGATATGGTAAGAACTTACCCTTGTTATCTCTATTTCTACGAAGTCCATAGGGTTCCACAGGATACCTTGGGGTATAGGTGTGACGTCAGTCGCAGGGCACCAAAGAGTTAAGCTTTCAGCCTCCCAGGATGCACTAGGTCCCCCTCCTATACCCCGCCCCCGAGCCAAGGCATCTCAGTTAGTTACCAAGCCATAGGCCGGAGGAGGAGAAAAAAGAGAGAGAACAAAGATCTGGACACATACAAGAATCACATTCTCACCAGAGGGAGACGGAAAAACCGGTGACCAGAGCATCTGGTCACCATCTGCAGCACAGGTGCGACAGGGCGGGAGTCCTGTGGAACCCTATGGACTTCGTAGAAATAGAGATAACAAGGGTAAGTTCTTACCATATCTCATATTTTCTACTTCAGGGTCCATAGGGTATCCACAGGATACCTTGGGGATGTCCCAAAGCAGTATCCTTTAAGGGTGGGGACACTCCTGTGCAGAAAGGAGAATCCGCCGCCCGAAGTAAGCATCCTGAGAGGCGAAGGTGTCAAACCTGTAATACCTCACGAAGGTATGGACAGAGGACCACGTAGCAGCCTTGCAGATCTGGACTGCAGAGGCACCACGTCGAGCTGCCCACGAAGGACCCACAGACCTAGTGGAATGAGCCTTCAGAGAAGGAGGAACCAGTAGGCCTTCATGAAGATAAGCTTCAGAAATAGCCATACGGATCCAGGCTGCCAAAGTTTGCTTTGAAGCAGGCCAACTCTTTTTACGGAAGCCATAGAGGACAAACAAAGCGTCCGACTTCCTAAATGAAGAAGTGCGGTCAACATAAGTCCTTAAGGCCCGCACAACATCCAAAGAGGCCTCACCCACAGAAAGACCCGGTGAGTTAAAGGCCGGAACAACGATTTCCTCGTTAACATGAAACTGGGAAACAACTTTGGGAAGAAACTCAGGCCGAGTGCGGAGTACTGCCCTGTTCCCATGAAAAACCAAGAAAGGGGGTCTACAAGAAAGAGCCCCTAACTCAGAAACACGTCTGGCCGAAGCAATAGCCAGAAGGAAAACAGTCTTAGCTGTTAGCCATTTAAGATCCACTGATCCCAGTGGTTCAAACGGCGGTCCTTGGAGAGCCCTCAGGACCACAGCCAAATCCCAAGGCGCCACAGGTGGAACAAAGGGCGGCTGAATGCGGACAACACCTTGCATAAAGGTGCGCACATCCAGGATTGTAGCAATCCTACGGTGAAACCATACAGACAGGGCCGAAACCTGTACCTTCAAAGAAGCAAGGCGAAGCCCATGATCTAGTCCCGCTTGCAGGAAGGCGAGAATCCGAGACAGACGAAACTCCCGAGGTGCATAACCTCTCGGTCGACACCACTGGAAGAACGTATGCCACACGCGATGGTATATCCTCGCGGAAGCCGGTTTCCGAGCTCGCAACATGGTACGCACCACAGAGCTGGAAAACCCCCGGGACCTCAGCATGGCCGTCTCAACAGCCACACCATCAAAGACAGCCGAGTCAGGTCCGGGTGAAGACAGGGACCCTGTGACAGAAGGTCCGGTCGTAGCGGCAACCGCAGAGGACTGTCCACAGACAGACCTTGAAGGTCTGAGAACCAGTGCCATCTGGGCCATGCGGGAGCTATCAACAGGAGCATCCCTCCTTCCTGTTTGAATTTCCGGATTACCCGTGGAAGAAGGGAGGCCGGAGGGAACAGGTATGCGAACCGCAACGTCCACCGGACGGACAGAGCATCCACCAGAGACGCCCCATCTGGCTTGGGGGCCGGACGTCTGGTACTCCATGCCTGCTTCCGGGGCTTGACCGATTTCCTAGGGCCAGCCTGACGAGGAAACGACTGTGGTTTGGGCCTGCCCTGGGCCCTAGATGACCGAAAGGACGATGGTCCAGAACCAGAAGGAGCAGCGGCCGACAAGCCGATTTGGCTGCCGCCAGCGTGGCCACAATCTTATCCAGATCCGGACCGAAGAGAACTTCTCCGGTAAACGGCAACGCTTCCAGACCCTTCTTGGAATCTGCGTCCGCCTTCCAGGATCGCAGCCACAAGGTGCGACGAGCAGCTACCGCTGCTGAAGAAATTCTAGACACCAGAGTACTAATGTCTAGAGCCGCCTCGTTGATGTAGGTAGCCGAATCACGGAGATTGCCAATCAACTCCGCCTGTTCTGCCGGACAGTCGGAATCAAAAGAAGCCTCTAATGAATCCGCCCAGCGCTCCATCGCTCTGACAACCCAGCAAATGGCCATAGCCGGCCGTGCTGCCCCCCCCGCAAGGGAATAAGCGGACCTTAAGGGAGGACATGGATGGCATCGGCAATGTGGCACTACGGACAAGACGGGTCACGTGAGAATCCACCTGTGGAGGGATTCCCACTTAGCAAAATAATTATCCGCGAACGGATAAGCCACCGCCAGGCGTCTCTGCGGCTGGTATCTTTAGCCAGGCTGTTTCCACGCCTCCTCTAAATGGTCCACCAACTGACCCGAAAGAGGAAAGACTGCGGCATCGCCCTTCACATCTTTGAAAAAGGCATACTTAGACTTAGCCGCTGGGGGAACTTCGTCCTCAATCACCAAGGCTGTGCGGACCGCCCGAATAAGTCCAGGAATATATACTTTGGACTTAGCATCAGCGTCCTTAGTATGGAGAGGTTCCTGATCATAAGGATCCAGAATCTCCCCATCATCAGACGTCCCTTCGTCATCCTCATAAGGAGCGGACAGAGACGCCACCGGCCGTTTATGAGGCCGCATCACAGACTCCCCTTGCAACACATCCGACAAGTGCTGTACAGAACTCGTCAGGGAGTTAACCCACGCTGGCTCCTGAGAAACCGGGAGCAGGGAAATAGGGAGACTGTGGGGTACCACCAATTGTCGTGGGAAACCCTGCATGGGTGACGACACCACAGACTGCAGGGACAAACCCATCGGAGTAAATGCGGGCTGCGGAGCTAACTGGCCCACTAAAGCTGTTAGCGCCTGAGCGAAACAAGCCCAGGGCGGCTCCTGTACCGGTGCTGTAACCGTAAGAGGCCGCGCCATGGACAAACACTGCCGGCAAAGGCCCTCCGCGCTACCCTCCCCCTCCGCTAACGGTACTTTACACGAGGTACACTGTAGCCGGAGGGGAAAATCACTTTCAGACATGATGGCACCACGTATGTGACCCCTCTCACCAATTATATATTAAATAGGCAAGAGACCACCCTGCAGGACCGCACCGCAAGGGCTTAGCAGAAAGAACAGGGACAGTAATAAAGCTGACAGTCTTGAAAAGAAAAGTTACAGGCAGCAGCGCTAGCACAGTCACATACAATGCAACGAAAATCAATTCCTGCACTAACAGCACTGATCACTCAACTACACAGACACAGGGCCTGGTAGGACGCAGCGCTGCATACACAGACCTGACCACAGCGGAGGAGAGGTATGCGGGGGGACCAAGACCACGATGCTTCCAATGCAGGCTTCCAGCAGCGTTCACCATGCTTCAGAAAAGATGGCCGCCGAGGAGCAGAGAGAAGGCTGGCCTGAGGGAGGAGCGCTGACACAGGGCCAGTCAGCACAGTGCAGAGAGGGCTGTGTGCAGCGGGGGAGGCGCCTGCTGTGAGACAGGGAAGGTGCGCTCCCCTGGCATGCATTTAACCCCTGGGACGCTGCAGCGCTACCGCTCTGCTGCGGTCCGCTGTCCCAGGGGGTAGTGGAAGCGCAGGTTGGTCGCCTGGCTCCACGCTGCAGCCAGTCCCCAGGGAGCCCCCTGCCTGGGGACTAAGGACCATGTGATCAGCGGGGACCCACCGTGGGACCCCGCTGCTTACCTCTGTCCCCCTTGAATCCGGCCATGGTCCGGAACATCTGGGGTCACCGCTAGCTGTGACCCCAGATGCCCACCAGCATCCCCGGATCAGTAACGGCGTTCTGGTACCGGCGGGGTGTAGGGAAGACAGCATGGACGTCAGGACTGACTGTCCATGCTGTTCATCCAGATGTGCAGCCACAGCTGCATGAAGAAAAAGCTTCAGGGGCTCTTCTAGCGCCCACTCCAACAGGTGCACCCGACTCCGGCCGGGCACCAAACTAAACTGAGCCTTGGCTCGGGGGCGGGGTATAGGAGGGGGACCTAGTGCATTCTGGGAGGCTGAAAGCTTAACTCTTTGGTGCCCTGCGACTGACGTCACACCTATACCGCAAGGTATCCTGTGGATACCCTATGGACCCCGAAGTGGAAAATATATAATGCACACACTTATATATGTGTATGGCTTTGAGACAATGTTGCCATTCCTTATCTGACCTCTCCTATCCTCTGCAGCTGCAACCTACCTCTGTGACTCTGGCTGTTATACATATATGTATACATACCTATGCCCATATACATATATAATATATAATGCTAACATTGTGTATGGCTCTGAGACAATGCTGCCATTCCTTATGTGATCTCTTCTGTGCTTTGCAGCTACAACCTACCTCTAGGACTCTGGCTGTTATACATATATGTATACATACCTATGCCCATATACATATATAATATATAATGCACACACTTATATCTGCGTATGGCTGTGAGACAATGCTGCCATTCCTTACGTGATCTCTTCTGTGCTTTGCAGCTACAACCTACCTCTGTGACTCTGGGTATTATACATATATGTATACATACCTATGCCCATATACATATATAACACACACTTATACCGGCGTATGGCTGTGAGACAATGCTGTCATTCCTTATCTGACTCTCTCCTGTGCTCTGCAGCTACCACCTACCTATGAGACTCTGGGTGTTTCATTTCTGACTACTTTCCCTCAAACATCTCCAAGTTATACCAGTGATAAATCATCCTCCATTCACCTTTGTAGAGGTATCAAGCTGTGATGGATGCTTGCAACTCACAACACGTACTGTATGCTACACTTGCTCACACATACACACACAGCCCCAGCCTCAAAAACATTGGGCCTGATTTAGCATTGTGTGCAAAGCTAAACGCAGATTCCCGATTATCAGGAATCTGCACGTGTGCTGAACTCATTCTGCACATGTGCAGAACAGGTCCTACGTGATTGCCTCTACCTGATTGTAAATGCGGAAGCATTTACGGGGCGATGCAGGGGCGGGGATGGCCGGTGTTCCCGGAAACAGGGGCGCGGCATCCCCGTTTTCCGGGAGTTCCAGGGCCAGGATCTGCATCCACAGATGCAGTTACCTGGCCTCACAAGCTGGCCAGTCTGAGTAAGCTAAAGTCTACTCAGCCGGCTGGTGCTGTCCACCATCACGACCGATGATCACGATGGTTATCCCAGCCTGCGACCTCAGTTGCAGCTGGGATCGCAAATGCAGCAGAGGGTGTCAAACACCTCCTGTTGCATTTGCATATTAGCAAGGAAGGAATTGCAGAGTTGCTTGCATGCAGCTTTGTAATTCCATCCTTAATTGAATCACCGCCATTGTTACTATCACACACTTGCTGCATTTCTACAACATACTAACATCAGTTCCCCTCATTAGCCTGGCTGTACCTATCTGCATGTGTATTCCCAAATTCCAATGTGGTTTGCTTTATTCTGCCCCTGCTTATATAGGCACCCACTCTATGGGGAGGGGCAGCTACTGATTTACCCTTCCCCATATTCTCTTCCATACCCACCATTTGCCCGTATGTCTATTATGCTCCAATCTAATTCCGTCACCTATGAGCCTTCCTCCTTTCCTTAATGCTGCTCCAAGCTTAGAGAGCACATTAGTGTATGCCCTCACCACTATGTGTCGCTGTTTCCTTTCTTTTCATAGTCTGCTCCAGCAGACCGAGGCTGCCTCTTATCTCTCCCTTCTCTGGACCAAAGCATTCCACTCTGTCTCTGTCTTTGGTCTCTTCTAAAGGTGGGTACACACTCTACAGATGTATCTGCAGATGATGGTCGTTCATACACACTGAAAGGCCATCATCTGCTTCTGCCCACGGGTCCCTGCGGACGGGGGGCGGGTCTGGACGCGTCCAGCCCCCCTCTCCGAGGCTGCCGCTGTGTGTGTACGGGTGGTCTGCAGACAATTGTGAGCATTGGCTGTGCAGCACAGCCAATGAGATATGTCTGTGAACGACGTTGTTCACAGACATATCGCGGGTACAAACTGGCCGGCACGCAGCAGATATATTGGCCGATCAATTGATCAGCCAATATATCTGTCAGTGTGTACCCAGCTTAAGGGGACTCTCTTTTCTCCCCTCTTCTCTCTGGAGATCTCCCCAGGAGGAATCCATCACTCTGCCCCATCTCTCTAGGAACTGCCTGCACATCCCCCCATCTTGGTCTCTTTTTTTTGTCCCTGGCTGTTCCCTTTTCTCTCCTGTATTCTGGGTCTCCTGAAACTAGAGCACAGTCATGCAAAAGGGTTTGTGAATGAATATCTTCAGGTCTCCCCACCAATTCGCCATCTAACTGTAGCCATAAATGTCAGGCCAGCATGGGAGATGTCGTTTTTCTACACTTTCATTGTGTTCTGTCTCACATGCGCTGCCGGAGCAACATACAGATGTGTCCACATACATTTATCCTCTGTGCGCTACAAGTCACGTTACACATAACGGGTGAGCGCCGTGTGACTTCCTAGTGCCAAGCGTCTTTTGTGCTTAATGCACAAGGAGGCTAGATGTATGAGGAAACATCTGTATATATGGGTCACTGTCCTACTATAAAGATATTTTAGAAGGGATGAGCTTATAGAGAGGGATTCTCCACTTTGACTCATCCTTTAATCCATGGTTTATCCTCCTGAAAGTAGCAGAGTCTTATTAAACTATTACTCAGCATCCATTGCAGAATGGTACAATTAGCAGAATATGCTGACAGATAATCAGCATAGACGGGTGGACACTTGCAGTAGCAGGCTGCCACGGCCATACAGAAAGGTGACCACGGATGTGTGCAATTAGAATGAGGCTCAGAGTGTGTATTAGACTACGTGATATATATGGCAAAGATTAGATGCCAGAGGAATGTGTAATTTCCATCTGCACCAGGTTGGCTGATAAATGTTGTTGTGTGAGGGGAAATAACGTGTTGCTGCCTGTGAGACTGGGCTGCTGTATTCCTGAAAAGCAAATAAAAAACTCTCACTTACAGCTTCATGGGATTTTATTGTAGCCAGTAAGATGTAATGAAGGTGTTGCTGGCGTGTGGTACTGCTAGTAGCAGTGTGATGTTACTGATGACTGCTATACTCATTATAGCTATATATGGTCACTCTCCAGCCAGAGCGTGCCTTGGTTACAAGGGTCACCCTATTCCTCAGCCGAGGGGCCTGACTGCTGCCTGAGCTGTGCTGGTCCTGTCACTCAGCGTCCGGTGTTGGTCTCAGCTACGTGGCACAGCTGGTAGTGGGCACAGGAGTGGTGCATGTGATCCATCCTGTTTCACAACTAAATGGAATAAAACTTTTTTTAATAACCTTATAATATAATAATGCCAGATTTCTTTAACTATTCTTATAAAGATGATTCACAAAATGACAAATAGCAGATTATAATAATCACATCTCAAAGGTCCTTCCTAAAGATCATCTACACTATTACTATTACTCTCCAAGATGCTTGGCAACCCCCAGGATCTCCCTACATTAGTGCATAGATGCCATGTGCATATGCACAGCATCTATTCTACCTCATCTTGCCTGGAGCAGTGATTTCTGCTCCCCCCAACTTCCCTCCCACTGCAGCCCACAGGTAGGACAGCAAGATAGTCCCAGAAAAATGGGACTGTCCCATGGATGCGGGACAGTTGGGAGATACAGACAGGCAGCACATTGCTCACCAATAAAAGCATGCAGCAGCGAGAGGGGTAGATGCAGGGTGTTAGGTGACTGGCAGGAGAAACAGGGTGACAGCCCCCAGAAAGTAAGCTCTGGGGATGAGGTTTTAGCTAGAGAATTATCCTGTAAATGGAAAACAAATTTCTCACTGGACTAGAATGGAAATCCTGATTAATACTATGTGATGTCGCACTTATCCTTGGATAGTGGCAAGAAATATTTCAGTGCATACAGACAGATTGGGCCTACACAGCTGGTATCTGTCTGACAAAGCATACTTCATGGCTGATTCAGTTATACGTGAGCTGCCCCCTGCAGTGCTTGTTTCCAGCACATACTATACTCCAGAGGTAACCCACAGCTTAGGATAAACACACAGCATTGTCTTACCTGGGGAAGGGATCCCAACAGTAGGTCCTCCGTATGTTGGGAAAGGCAACTCGCACCCCTGACATGAGCGGGGAGTGTAATATTACTGCTGCACATTTGTAGCGGGTGGCCAGGTCAACTGCAGCTACAGTCCCAATACTCTGCCCATACAGGATAATATTTTCTGCAGGGACTCCGTATCTGTACAGATAAAGCAGATAATGTAGGACAATCTAATTGCATCACTTCTAATGTAGTTCCTTACATGATACTACTATATAAAGGCTTTATATATGAACTAGATAAGTGAATGGGTCACTAATAAGAACCTGCCAGTGATACACAGTATATGTGTGGAACAATACAAGACTACATAGGTTGTAGGACGAAGTGCATTTCATATGCAAGGAGTTCATTACACACCCGAGCCTGTGGGTGTCGGCCTCTGGACAAGAAGGGTCTAGTTGTTTAGTGAGGTAGTGTTGTGGGGTGGGGTTAGGTTTGGTTAGCCTATAGGATTGGTAGAGGATGGGTCAGTGCTATTTCAGAGTAAGCTGCTTGGCAGCCATTTTATAGAAATTTCTCTGGTCGGCTGTGATGTCCTCTTTAAAGGATGGATGGTGCATTGGAATGGAGTTATTGAGGAGTTAGTTGGAAGAAGTCAAGGTGCTGTAGATTAGGGTGGCGGTGCGGTTCTTAGCTGGGAACCACTGTTGGCGGGAAAGAAAGGTAGCAGTCGCCATCTGTCTTTGGAGCTTTAGGCGCTCTCCCTTCCAATACATGGCTTAGGCTGATTTTACCCTACTGGGGTCAGCGGCAACCACCTAACCAGGTGGGCCTCACGTCGTGTCATTGGGGTGGGAGGTGGATACCTTGGGCGTGGTAATGGGCTGGCTGCCCGCCTCCCATTTAGAAGATGGATGTGAGTATGCAGTTGGTGATGTTGCATTGTGGGGCCGTTCTTTCTGCGCCACCATGCTTTGTCTGTCTTTCTTCTTTTATTAGTTAATTCAGTTATACATTTAAATAGTTTAATTAGTTTGAAATCAAATAAAGCTGACCTTCCTCTCCCCTTATACAAGTCTCTGTCATTATGATTATGATTGATGATTTACCCTGCACTGTTAGGAGAGAAAACTCATCAGGCGATGGGGAGTTTAATACACATGTACCTAGTTACAGCAAGCAAGGACATCTAAGGAGCTGGGGGCAGCGTGTGTCCATTCACATCGGGAGGAAAACTCCCAAACATTGGGTGCCAGCAGCATGTTTTACATACAGAGGCAGAAAACAGAATGGGGCAGGGTCTGCTTGGGATTAGGTGGGAACAAGTTATAGTATTATTGTGAGACTGATGACTAGTGAAATAATATGACAAGGAGAGGAAAACATCCCAGTAATACAGGGCTTGGCAGAAGCCACAACCCGGCCACAGCTACTTTTGGGCATATTTTTCACATAATGATAAATGTCTGCTCACTGAGGAAACCAGTACTGTGTATTTGTCTGAAGACCCTATAAATGGTGTCAAACCCTAAGTGAACTCAACATCTTATCACAATAGTCAGGAAAAGTAGCAAAGTACATTTTGTGGTATAGTTCCAGGCCTGTACACATTGTGTTACTGGCAATAGATTTCCTATTGTGACTGTATTTACCTTGTACCAGGGCTGCACAAAACCCACTCACAGACCAAATACAGGCATCCTGGGGATTTGAGCCATAACCCCTTCATGCTGCTAGATTAGGGGTGGGCAATAAGCGGCCCTCCAGTTGTTGTTGAACTACAAATCCCATCATGCCTTGCAACAGTTTTAGCATGGCCAAATAGCAAAACTGTGGCAGGGCATGCTGGGATGTGTAGTTCTACATAAGCTGTGAGGCTGCTTATTGCCTATGCTAGATAGAAGGGGGGAGCCCAATGATGGAACATTTTCTTACAATACAATACATATAGCGCTTCACATTAGGCAGAAGAGCAGAGGAAAATGTCACCCTCTGCTTCTATAGTAGTTACACCCTTTGGCTAAGACACTATAATGCCATCAATAATATACCCACTGTCTCTATATAAGCAACCCCCAATACACCAATTACATTTATATAAGTATTTTATGTGTAAGTGGAATGTATAAATACACAATACACAGCATATACACTCACTCCATGTAGTAACTATTAGGGGTGAGCAGGTTCGGATTTCTGAAATCCGAACCCCCCCGATCCGAGGCCGATCCGAGTCAGGCTCGACTTTTCCCGCCTGACTCGGATCTGAAATCGAGGCAAAACGTCATCATCCCGCCTTCCGGGTCTCGCGGGTTTTGGATCCTATATAAGGTACCCGTGTCGGCGCCATTTTTTCACTCGGCTGTGGACAGTGAAGAGGGAGGGTAGGAGTTAGGGCTGGCTGGGCTGTGTAGTGTAGTGTAGTGCAGTGTAGTGTTGTTGTTGTTGTCCATAGGGGCTGTGTCCACTACTTCAAAGTCCATAGGGGCTGGCTGGGCTGTGTTGTGCAGTCAGTTGTCCATAGGGGCTGTGTCCACTCCAAAGTCCTGTGCAGTGTTCCAGTCGTGAAGGGGTGCTGTAGTGTTGTCCAGGGGGTGCTCTGTCCGTCAGGGGTGCTCCCCCCAAGTGCTAAAAAAAAAAATATTTTTTCTGTGTTTGTGAATTGTGTGCACTGTGGCTGCACGTGCATCAACAAAGGAGCAGCGCAAAGCGTGCGCCTGTGTCCCATTAGTAAAGGGCCAGCTGGCTTGTCCGTTAAAGGGTGCTGTAACCCCCAAAGTACACTCCAACCAAAAAAATATATATTTTTTGTGTTTGTGAATTGTGTGCGCAGTAGCCGCACGTGCATCAACAAAGTAGTGGCAAGCATGCGCCTGTGTCATAAGTAAAGGGCCGGCTGGCTTGACCGTTAAAGGGTGCTGTAACCCCCAAAGTACACTCCAAACCAAATAAAAAAATATTTTCTGTGTTTGTGAATTGTGTGCGCAGTAGCCGCACGTGCATCAACAAAGTAGTGCCAAGCGTGCGCCTGTGTCCCATAAATAAAGGGCCGGCTGGATTGACCGCTAAAGGGTGCTGTAACCCCAAAAGGGCACTCCAAACAAAATAAAACATTTTTTTCTGTGTTTGTGAATTGTGTGCACTGTGGCTGCATGTGCATCAACAAAGAAGCAGCACCAAGCGTGCGCCTGTGTCCCAAAAGTAAAAGGCCGGCTGGCTTGTCCGTTAAAGGGTGCTGTAACCCCCAAAGGGCACTCCAAACAAAATAAAAAAAAAATTTCTGTGTTTGTGAATTGTATGCACTGTGGCTGCACGTGCATCAACAAAGGAGCAGCTCCAAACGTGTGCCTGTGTCCCATAAGTAAAGGGCCGGCTGGCTCATTTCTTAAAGGGTGGTGTAACCCACAAAGGGCCTGATTCAGACCCACTCGCGAACGGCTGTCCGCTCGCAAGTGGGTCGATGTTATGCACTGAGCATGCGCACGACGGAGGGAGCTCCGTCGTGCGCATGCGCCAGACGCGACGAGGGAAGGAAAGTCCTTCGCTCGTTGTGTCCGATCAAAGGGGGCGTGCTGTCAATGTTGATTGACAGCACGCCCCCTTTGGTGGGCGTGCCGGGGGCGTGCCTCCCTGACGGGGGCGTTTCCACGGGAACGCCTCCCGTCAGAAGCCGGCCCACTGACATCACTAGTGATGTCAGTGGGAGTGATTTTGGCTCTGATAGAGCCAAAATCACTCCGGAGCTTGCGGTTGAAAACCTCAACCGCAGGCTCCGGCTCGCAATTTCGATGGTCGCGATGGTCTCGACCATCGCGGCCATCACAAAGCACGCTCGTATAGCCTGTGGGTGGTGACCCACAGCTATACGAGCGTCCAGGAGGACGCTCCATGAAAATGGAGCCCGGCCCTCATTCAGAGCGTGCGCTCTGCTCAGAGCGTACGGCTCTGAATGAGGGCCAAAGTGCACTAGTCTCCAACAAAAATAAAAAATTATTTTCTGTGTTTGTGTGCACCTTAGCCGCACGTATATATCAATATAACATAAATGGAGGACCAAACTTTCTCCGATAAAAATAAAATAGGGAAAGATCAAGAATCACTTCCTCCTAGTGCTGAAGCTGCTGCCACTAGTCATGACATAGACGATAACATGCCATCAACATCGTCTGCCAAGGCCGATGCCCAAAGTCATAGTAGAGGGCACATACAATCACAAATGACAAAGTTCAGGAAAATGACCTTGAAAAAAACATTTAAATCATCTGAAGAGAAACGTAAACTTGCCAATATGCCATTTACGACACGGAGTGGCAAGGAACGGCTAAGGTCTTTCCCTATGTTCATGACTAGTGGTTCAGCTTCACATGACGATGGAAGCCCTCCTCCCGCTAAAAAAATCAAACGAGTTAAGCTGGCAAAAGCACAGCGAAGAACTGTGCGTTCTAAGAAGATATCACAAATCCCCAAGGAGAGTCCAAGTGTGGTGGCGGTTGCGATGCCTGACCTTCCCAGCACTGGACGGGAAGAGGTGGCTCTTTCCACCATTTGCACGCCCCCTGCAAGTGCTGAAAGGAGCACCCACAGTCCACTTGCTGATATGCAAACTGAAGATGTCACTGTTGAAGTACAAAAGGATGAGGATACTGGTGTAGCTGGGGCTGAGGAGGAAGTTGGCGAGGAGGATTCTGATGGTGATGTGGTTTGTTTAAATCAGGCTCCGGGGGAGACAGTTGTTGTCCGTGGGATGAAAAAGCCCATCACGGTCATGCCTGGGCAGAAGACCAAACATTCCACCTCTTTGGTCTGGCAATATTTCTATCCAAATCCGGACAACAACTGTCTTGCCATATGTACCATATGTAAAGGTGAAATAAGTAGGGGTAGGGACGTTAACCACCTAGGAACATCCTCCCTTATACGGCACCTGCAGCGCGTTCATAAAAAGTTCCTGTCAAGTTCAGAAACTTTGGCTAAGACCGTAAGCAGTCCAGGGACACCTAAATCCCTTTTTCCTGTTTTATCCAAGGAATCGGTGGATGAGGACGACATCTTGCCTCCGTAGAGCCAGTTTGTGCAGGGACACATTAATTGCCAGCTTGTTTTGTGGGGGCCCAAATGAACCAATCATTTCAGCCACAGTCCTGTGGCAGACCCTGGCGCTGAAATGATTGGTTTGTTAAAGTGTGCATGTCCTATTTATACAACATAGAGGTGGGTGGGAGGGCCCAAGGACAATTCCATCTTGCGCCTCTTTTTTTTCTTTGCAGTATGTACTGTTTGGGGCCTAGTTTTTCAAACTGCCATCCTGTCTGCCACTGCAGTATCACTCCTAGATGGGCCACGTGTTTGTGCCGCCCACTCGTGTCGCTTAGCATAGTCATCCAGCTACCTCGGTGCAACCTTTTGGACTAAAAACAATATTGTGAGGTGTGAGGTGTTCAGAATAGACTGGAAATGAGTGGAAATGAAGGTTATTGAGGTTAATAATAGCATAGGAGCAGAAAAACCCACAAATTCTGTGTTTTTAGCTGTTTTTATGCTCTTTTTTTTTAAAAATACAGATCCACAACACAAAACCCCAAACCCAGAACCCAAAACACGGAAGGGTGATTTTGGCAAAACCAATCCAGATCCAAAACACGAAGAAAGATCCAGATCCAAAACACGAAAAGTGGCCGGTGCACACCCCTAGTAACTATACACATGTGCCTCTAGTGTAGCATATCCCCCGCATACATACTGCTCACCCATACAACACTCGCAGTGCATCAGGCAGAGGCAGTGTGAGGGCTGGAGGAGACCCATATACCCCATCTATACATACCGGGTCCTCAGGGCGTGCCAGGCAGCCTCTATGTCCGCATACATGTTCTTCTCACTCGGCTTGCCACTGCTTACACCATAGCCAGAATAGTCATACGAGAAAATGTTGCATTTTATGCTGGAGCCCAGGGCAATGTAGCGGCTGCACATCTGGCCTAGGTCAGCGGCATTGACGTGAGAAAAGAGCAGCGTGTACCGGCTCCCAGGGGCACAGCGGACATACATGCAGCCCAGGCTGTTTCCCCGCTTGGTGGTGCAGCGGAACACATCGATCATATCCAGCTCCCGCTGAGAGTACTGCCAGTTAGCCTTCTCTGACAGGTGCAGGCTGCATAGGGGAGGTAGGCAAACTGTGGGGTCCACCTGCTCATCCTGTGCCAGGTCTTGGGATGGAGAGGCCTCAATCTCCCGCAGAGTGTACGTAGGCTTCGGGGGATGAAAGGCCAATCTGGCGGTTATGCTGCCGCAAAGGGCTGAGAATATCCTCCTCATCCTCTGGCAGAGCAGTGGTGGTGGGTCCCTGTCCTAATATACTAATCCTAATAATAATATAATACTAATCTAATACTACTATTCCTAATGATAATATAACCCTAATCCTAACTATAATACTAATCCTAAATATAAGTCAAAATAAAATACTTAACACTAATAACTACACTAAAACTATAGCAACTAATCCTAAATGTAAGTCAAAATAAAATACTTAACACTAATAACTACAATAAAACTAATACTAATAAATAATATAATACTATGAACCCTACTCCTAACTATAATACTAATCCTAAATATAAGTCAAAATAAAATACTTAACACTAATAACTACACTAATACTAAGATCACTAATAAAAAATCCACTCCACACACAGCAAAGCCACTACTCTCTCTGAGAGATATCCAAGTAGACATGAGGTAATGTGTCAATGGAGGTGACATCACAGACACTACAATGGAGGTGACATCACAGACACTACAATGGAGGTGACATCACAGACACTACAATGGAGGTGACATCACAGACACTACAGGGCTGCTGCCTCAGCACCCTGCACACAGCTATCATTGTTATATTACCAGATTACATATGTATTGGGCACCTCTATAACTGTTGTACATAATGTTTATATGTAGAATAAATGTTGCAACCATGTAATAAATAACACCCCTATAATTATTGTCATACATGTAAAGACTATGGCTTCCCTGCGCCCCTCATTTCCCCATCGGCGCTTGGAACCCTAATTGCAGGTAATCGCTGGTGGCACCCACCTGCACCCACTTCCAAATATTATACACTGTTGCATACCTCCCAACATGACCCTCTCCAGGAGGGAGACAATGCTCTGGTCCTGGACTTCCCTGGTAAGAGGAGGGTCTGCAGCACAGTTCAAAATTCAAATAGGGGAGCCTCACCAACTGTGATTTCACACACTGCCCAACATCACTGGCTGGGACTCACTGGCAGTTGGTGTGACTCCCCTATTTGAATTTTGGACTGTGCTGCAGCCCCACCTCTGGAGCCTCCACCAATCATAAATTACCAGGGAAGTCCAGGACCAGAGCATTGTGTCCCTCCTGGAGAGGGTCATCTTGGGAGGTATGCTGTTGCTAATAGTGGCACATGGCATACTAATTAAATGTTCCATGTAATTGTTAGCGCAGTACTGAGTCAGTGTCATTTGTATTACACCAATTCAACTTTACTCCTTAGCAAATTTAGGCCCCCATTTACTAACAAGTTTTATCACCAAAACGAGTGATACATTTCACTGTGTATGATAAATGGGGCTCCAGCCAATCAGCTCCCAACTGTCAAATTTATCACTCGTTTTGGTGATAAAACTCGTTAGTAAATGGGGGCCTTAGAATGATCTATATGGCTTATTAACTATAGCAGTAGCACCCACTTATAGCAATCACCCTTAATTATAGCTATATAGTGTAATAGGCGCGTTAGTCAGACAATGCATACACAGGTTATCAGATCCACTTTGCTGTACTTTATGCCAGAACGTCATAAAGACAGCAGCATGTTCACATCCAGTAGTTTCTAAAGAAAACGCTGCGATCCAGTCACTGACTATACACAGTGGCGACACAAGGGGGGGTGCGGAGGGGTGACACCAAGAGTGCCAACTTCCCCTCAGTGACAGGAGCCGAGTGCTGCACTCAGGGACGGATTAAATGATGCTCTTATTCACACAGGCAGCTCATAGAAGTTGGTGCTATTTTCTCTTATATTAACATGACACAGGAAAAAGTCAGTGTTATGGGGACCATACATCTGCACTGTATCGCCCCAATTTCCCGTTCTGTCCAACGGTGGGGTCGGGGAATTAGGGAAAATTTATCATGTTAGAAATCCTCGATTCACTGATCCCGACTGAAAAATGATTGGGGTCAGGGATTTTTCACATGCTGTTTTTCCCCAATCCAACGATGGATTGCGGATAGGAAGAACGGGGAATTAGGGCTTTAGATGCGTCGTCTGCATTACTCTATAGCAGTGGTTCTGATCCTCAGTCCTCAAGTTTACCCAACAGGTCATGTTTTAAGGATTTCTATGTGTGGAAGAAGGCTGAATAATTAATGACCCAGCAAAATTGATTAACTCACCTGTGCAAGATTAAAGAAATCCATAAAACATGACCTGTTGGTGGCACTTGATGGCTGGTGTGAGAAACCCTGGCTTACAGTAAGAGCCTTCAGTTGTGTATCAGTGAAATCACATGTACCTGTGATGCTGGATATTACTGGGGAAGGATGGAGGGATCTTCAGATATTGGGCAGCTCCTCAGAGATAAAATGCTGGAGTCTCTCTAGGTATTGTTCGTATTCCTCTAAGTCATTGTGACCTCCTCCTACCACCCAGAGTGGCCGCACAGCCTGTGGGCAGCGTTCGTAGAGTGCCAGTCCATGGGAGAAGCCCACAATCTCGTCATCAGTGCCGTGTATGATGAGCACAGGACAGGTCACCTTGGCGATTTTGTCAATGCTGCAAAGGACATGGTACAAAGGAATTATACAACAGAAACAACATGTAATAGGGCCACTAAATATATAGACTGGAAAATTGCCAAAATACATCATATAACATTCAAAGCTGCTCATGTAGAAGATCACATACTATGGCAGAATTTATGTGGGACAATTAATATACTGTTGGTAAAGAGGAAAGTGCTATCTATTGGCCTAATAAGCCAAAGTCATGCACGATACCTTATTTTGTTTTCAGTATACAATATAAAAATAGTGCAATATGTATAAATATCCATGCTATATTGGGAATAAAACCCAGTCACTGAGGTTACTTGTCTGGGATCCAGTGTATAAGTTGTGTAAAGTTGCCTCAATCCTCTCGTTGCTGCTATGCCAGCTCCCGCTGTCTGACAACGTGCTGCCTGACTGATAATACAATGGGGCAGCATCAGTGAGGCAAGTGCACAGATATCGATGGCTTCTCCTTGTTCCTGCCAACATGTCTCTTCCTCAGACAGCCATACCTCTCAACTTTTAAGTCTATCTATTTGAGGCGCCGTAGGAGCGTGCATCCAAAAAGGGGCGGAGCTTTGTGTATTTTGGAATCACATCTTAGTTGTGTGACATGTTTTTGTTTAGTGCAGTATTGTGTGGAATAAGATGCCAATGCTGGGCATATAATGTGTGGCATCATACATATAAGTGCATTATTGTGAGGCACTTTGGGCAAAGGACAACCACCTTTGCCCAAAATGCCACACCGTAATGCACTTATATGTATAATGCCACATATTATATGACCAGCGTTGGCATCTTATTCCACACAATACTGCACTAAACAACAACATGTCACACAAAATAAGATGTGATTCTAAAATACCTTTTGCATCACCAGTTTATCTGACCTACTTGCTATTTATTTTTAAATATATGAATGTGTTACCTATGAGACTGCAAATGTGTTTTTTTACTTAAATCATGTGATTTTTTTAATTGATTTTTTTTTTTTTTTAGAGATGAGCGGGTTCGGCACCCGAACTTCGGAGATCCGGGGCAATCAGAGGCGCCCCTCGGATCTCTCCTTCTGCCATGGATCCCTAATCGAGGTAAAACCTCAGGATCCTCTGTCCGATCTCGAGGTTTTGCCTCGAGCGCCCATCTTTAAAAATCCCTTTGCCTTCAATGGGCAAAGCACTGATTGGTTGACAGAGCCATCTGTCACGGCTCTCAGCCAATCTGCATAAGCCCGTTGAATGCAGGGAAAAAAGAAGATGGTGCTGGTTCCTGCGGCCATCACCCTCCGCTGCCAACACACCAGCTGTCGGCACCCCCACCGCCGGCAGCCTCGTTGCTGACACCACTGGATCCCCCATGCTGCCGGCACCGCCGGCACCTTGCATTGAGAACACCCCTGCACTGCTGACACAGTCAGCAAACCTGCTCTGAGGACACCGCTGGCACCCCCGATCTGCTGACACCACCTGTACCCTACACTGAGGACACTGCCAGCACTCCTACACTGCCATTCCATGTACTGAGGACACCGACAGCAACCCCGCACTGCCGACACAGCCAGCAAACCTGCACTGAAGACACCACCGGCACCCCCGCTCTGCTGACACCGCCGGTACAGTGCACTGAGGACAATGCCAGCACCGCAGCACTGCCATTCCATGTACTAAGGGCACCGTCAGCAACCCTGCTCTGCCGACACTGTTGTCACATTAAGTGCATTATTGGTGTATCCAACCCACACTGTATAGCACACTGTATGTTGGAAATTGGAAGCTGAACTGCCACATGATAGTGCCGCCCACTCTGTCGCTTAGCTTAGTCAGCTAGCTAGCTGGATGAAACCTTTAGGCCTTAACTAGATGAAAAAAAGAATATTGTGAGGTGGTCAAATGTGATTGGAAATGACTGGAAATAAATGTTATTGAGGTTAATAATACTGTAGGAACAAACACAGGCCCATTTTATGTGATTTTAGTGGTTTTTATGATATTTGAAGAGAAAATCCAGATCCAAAACCGAAAAACAAAACACCAAGGAAAAAAATCCAAAACCAGATTCAGAATCAAGACCCAAAACCATAACACGAGGGTCGGCGCACATCTCTAATTTTTTTACATTTGCAGTCTCATAGGTAACACATTCATATATTTAAAATAAATATCAAGTAGGTCAGATAAACTGGTGATGCAAAAGGTATTTTAGAATCACATCTTATTTTGTGTGACATGTTGTTGTTTAGTGCAGTATTGTGTGGAATAAGATGCCAACGTTGAGCAAATAATGTGTGGCATTATACATATAAGTGCATTACAGTGTGGCATTTTGGACAAAGGTGGTTGTCGTTCGACCAAAATGCTTCACAATAATGCACTTATACGTATAATGCCACTCATTATATGACCAGTGTTGGCATCTTATTCCACACAATACTGCATTAAACAACATGGCACACCAAAAAAGATGTAATTCTAAAATAAAAGTTTATCTGACCTACTTGCTATTTATTTTAAATATATGAATGTGTTATCTATAAGACTGCAAATGTGTTTTTTTTACTTAAATAATGAGATTTTATACATTGGTAGTCTCATAGGTAATGCATTTAGCATTCCCGCTAGGCTGTTTTAGCAGGGTGAGGCACCCTGCCCTCCTTCTGGAGGGTAAAAAGCACCCTGCCTTCCAGAAGGAGGGCAAAAAGCACCCTGCCCTCACAGGCTGCGGGTGCAGTCTTCACCCGCGGGACGCAGTGTCCTGCGGGTGGAGAAATGTGCGGTGACCCGGTCACCGCCGGAGAATAGATGCCGGGCGCATGCGCTCGGCATCTGTTCTCCCTGTCTGCAGCGCTTGGGGGCTGCTCGGCATGTCCGTAAGTGCCGGGCATGCCCCCAAGTATGATGAAAAAGGGGACGCGTCTTATAGACACGCCCCCTTTTATGGCCATGCCCCCTTTTCGCCCGCGCGCACAAAGTTGCCCTCTCTAGCTCCGGCACCCTGCCTGCCGCCGGAGCTAGAGTGAACACTATGCATTCATATATTTAAAAATAAATAGCAAGTAGGTCAGATAAACTGGTGATGCAAAAGGTATTTTAGAATCGCATCTTTTTTGTGTGCCGTGTTGTTGTTTAGTGCAGCATTGTGTGGAATGAGATGCCAACGCTGGACATATAATGTGTGGCATTATACATATAAGTGCATTACGATGTGGCATTTTGGCCCTCATTCAGAGGCGCTCGCAAGAAGCGACGGCTCATTCTGAATGAGGACGGCCGCTTCTATTTTTAAGTACCACCCACAGCTTTAGCGACCGACCAGGTAGATGGTCGCGATGGTCAAGACCATCGCGACCATCGGGGCTTGCGACGAGACCCTAAGGTTGGGTCTCGGCAGCCGCAAGCCCCAGGGAGCTTCCTGCTCTGATCGAGCAGGAAGCTCCCCACTGACATCACTGCTGATGTCAGTGCATTCGCCCACAAAACGGCAGGCGTTGTGAAACCACACCCCGGCCCCGCCTACAAAATGGGCCGAGCTGTCGATCAACATCGACAGCTGGCCCTTTTGTAGTGAGCTCCGGAGCAAGAGAATTTCTCTCTCGCTCCGGGGCTTGCGCACGCGCAGTGCGACCGCTGCACATGCGCAGGGCCTAAACATCGACCCGGTTGCGAGCGCTCAGCACTTGCGACCGGGTCTGAATGAGGTCCTTTGCCCAAAATGCCTTACAATAATGCACTTATACGTAAAATGCCACCAGGGCCAGACAGGGACTAAAAATAGGCCCTGGCATTTAAAGCATACTGGCCCACCTTGGCGTCAGCATTTGGCCCCAGGTGTAGAATCCTCAACTTACTATTCCTGACTCCTACTTCTTCTTAGTCTTTGCTCTTACACATATACACTACCGTTCAAAAGTTTGGGGTCATTTAGAAATTTCCTTATTTTTGAAAGAAAAGCACTGTTTTTTCAATGAAGATAACATTAAATTAATCAGAAATACACTCTATACATTGTTAATGTGGTAAATTACTATACTAGCTGCAAACTTCTGGTTTTTAAAGGAATATCTACATAGTTGTATAGAGGCCCATTTCCAGCAACCATCACTCCTGTGTTCTAATGGTGTATTGTGTTTGCTAAGCGCGTTAGAAGACTAATGGATGATTAGAAAACCCTTGTGCAATTATGTTAGCACAGCTGAAAATGGGTTTGCTAGTTAGAGAAGCTATAAAACTGGCCTCCCTTTTTGCTAGTTGAGTATCTGGAGCACGACATTTGTGGGTTCGATTATCCTCTCCAAATGGCCAGAAAAAGAGAACTTTCATGTGAAACTTGACAGTCTATTCTTCTTCCTAGAATTGAAGGCTATTCCATGCGAGAAATTGCCAAGAAACGGAACATTTCCTACAACGTTGTGTGCTACACCCTTAAGGATTCTGGATTTCAAACTCTATACGCTCCTACCTATACCTTCTAAAACCTGCCTATAAACCTCTAAAATTGACGCTATTTGCATACGCAGTCATACAGTAAAATAAAGACTTTAGACCTTGAACATGTGTTTCCAAAGCACAAAGTATTATTAAACCAAAATACAGATAATACACGCTGTGATCTAAGTACAATTTAGTGCAAAGAAATTATACAGACCCACGATACAGTTATTACATATGCAAAAAAACAGTGATTAAACTTCAAACAATGAGAGAGAGAGAGAGGGAGAGATGTCTGCTGTGAGCACATTTCCAAGATGGCTGATGAGGGTGTGTGTTTGGGGGGGGTTGTTAGGGCCTGTCCTATTGTTCAAACCGCATGGTCTCCGAACACAAACTCCATTTTGAATGTAAGAAAACTCACATAATGTTGTAACTCTGTAAATCATATATCCATTAATGATCATACTTATAATAACTACAGCAACCTATTTGTACTATACAACAACAAAACTGAGTAGAATTATAACTATAATAACAAAACTATTAATTGACAACTTCCATGAATCAAGCACGTTTCAATGGGGGGGGAGGGGAGTATCACATGTAATGCCATTGTCTAACCCACGTGCTGGTAGCCATCTTTAACAAAAACTGCAGTGTCTATCTTATACACGATTATTACTTGTACCATTCAAAGCTGTTATTAATTAAACTTCCATGATATAACACTGATACCAGCCTATGGTTACATTCATGATACTATACAAACTTATTCAGATAGTAATTATCATATAGTAGCCAAAATACCAGTACTCACAATACACAATTCTATCATAATACTGAAATAACACCAAACCCATGCCAGTCTTATTGCCATAATCACACTATTAATAATTCACCATTCCAATGAATCAAGTACATGGTACCAGGCCCATATCACAAAAGGAACAACACATGGAACCAAGTATGTATGTATATCTCAGTCAGACCCATATTGAATACTACTATTACAAATTCACTTAATTATTAAATGTTAACACAGCCTTTACCAGACTACAATACAAACGTGTTACACATATACAGGGGTATTCAATATGTGAGCGATAACATCGTTTTTGCGTTAATATCGGAGCTATGACGTCATTATCGCAGTTTTTAGTTTTACACTGTATTCAATATCAAAGACTTATCGCAGTTTTGAAAAGTCTTTGATATAAAACGGGGATAACTTTTCACCATTGAATGTCGAAAAAAAGTGCAGAATTGGGGTTTAGGGGCGCAGGCTTAAAGAAAATAGCCTGCACCCCTGGGACTGACATTTAAAAAAGAACTGTGTCAAAAAAAGTTTAAAAAAAAAATAGGGACACCCCAAAAAATTAGTTTAAAAATTGGGGTGAAAAAAAAAAATGGGAAAAAAATTATTAACAATAGGGAAATAGGTTCAGGGCTATTCTGCAAGTATGCGGCAGGTGTTTTCTAGAATAGATTTATAGCGGCAGGTGCACAAATGCAGAATTTTAAAAAACTTACTTTAGGGACATCAAAATACGCTAGTACCCATTCTCATGTACCCCAAATTTGATGGGACCACTTACAAAAACGAAAAAAAAACCTAAGTGCTCTTCTGCAACACTTCTTCAATGTCGGGAAAAAAACACCTGCTGCGGCTATTTAAATCCCCGACTTTCAATTAAAGGCTAAAACGGGGGTACCCATGGTGTTCCCCCATGTTTTTACAACTTTAGGGGGGTCTTACAATTATTTTAAGCAAATCCAACTTCGGAGTTTCCCGTTTTCGTTAATTTTATATAGAATACGGGGATAAGCGGGAGCGCGCACCAGACTTTAACGCAGGTAAAAACTCCAATATGAAACGTTAACTTCGGCAGTGAAGTTAACGTTTCATATTGATTACCCCTCAAAGTCTACTACTGATTGAGACAAACTTGCTACAAATACACTAACTACCCAAGGGATATTCAAAGCATTACAGCTTGATAACCTTGCTGTTAATCACCATATTAATCACTACACACAATCTATATAAGCTATATATAGATTAATACAAACTTGTTACAAATATCCAAATAGGCTAACTAATGTACAGTTTACTTAGCCATTATGAGTAGATATCTCCAGGCCTCCTGGGAAATGAAGCTGCATTTTGGCCTCCTTCTGGTGGGGGGCTGCTCTGCCTGTGTCTCTGGTGTCTCCTTGCAAGAATGTGTGTTCCCAGTGTGTCCCTGTAAGGGTGTCCACAGTGTAAAAGCCATACTCCTCCCCTCACCTGTGAAAAGGGCTTTCCAAACCCCCACCTTGAAACTACTATCCCACCAGTGTGATACAAATGCTAAACAGGTCACTTCAAATGGACACAGATCAGCCTGCAAAAGCTTGCTGCCCCTTATTGCCCCCCTGCATGCATAACTAAGCTGCTAACATTTTACAAGGTACATTTTGGTGTTTTAACTCTCTACGGTCCATAAGTTGAGAATGCATGTTGCGATCTTCACCCCGATGATACCAGGAAGCTGTGGATAAAGTGCAGATCAGTATAACACCAAACATGGCTTACTTATCATGTATTAAACCTTATATACCAAATAGTCTTTATTTCACAGCATTTGTAATAAATGAATAAAACTTGGATCTTTTACTTTATAGCTATGGAACCTTTTGTGTAAGTGTGCATTATGTAAGTATTAGGGATATGAAAAAAGACGCTACTTTGCTATGTGATTGCGCACGCATGCAGCTACTAAACAGCGTTCGCATGTAGGCTATTATGTATTTACTAATGTGCGACATATTAACAGCGCAACTGTGTGTATTAATGTGCGTATGAGGTATGGTAAAATATGCGATCACATGATGTTAACAGTAGCTTCGCCATATGTACTTAAGTGTGAGTTTAGCTAAAATGGCGCTGGGCGGTCATTCGCAAAATGGCGTCTAGCTGCCATTCGCAAGATGGCGTCGCGCAAGCTAATTTTTACGCTGATTCCGTCTCAGCCACTGATACAGCTTCGACACCCTTCAGAGAACAGCACACACAGGCTCTAACCAGAGTAGAAAGAGAAGTGGGAGGCCCGGTGCACAACTATGCAAGAAGACAAGTACATTAGAGTCTCTAGTTTGAGAAATAGACGCCTCACAAGTCCTCAACTGGCAGCTTCATTAAATGGTACCCACAAAACGCCAATGTCAACGTATACAGTGAAGAGGCGACTCCGGGATGCTGGCCTTCTAGGCAGATTGGCAACGAAAAAGCCATGTCTGAGACTGGCCAATAAAAGGAAAAGATTAATATGGGCAAAAGAACACAGACATTGGACAGAGGAAGATTGGAAAAAAAGTGTTATGGACAGACTAATCGAAGTTTGAGGTGTTTGGATCACACAGAAGAACATTTGTGAGATGCAGAACAAGTGAAAAGATCCTGGAAGAGTGCCTGATGCCACCTGTCAAGCATGGTGGAGGTAATGTGATGGTCTGAGGCTGCTTTGGTGCTGGTAAAGTGGGAGATTTGTACAAGGTAAAAGGGATTTTGAATAAGGAAGGCTGTCACTCCATTTTGCAATGCCATGCCATACCCTGTGGACAGCGCTTGATTGGAGCCAATTTCCTCCTCCAACAGGACAATGACCCAAATGACACCTCCAAATTATTCAAGAACTAATTAGGGAAGAAGCAGGCAGCTGGTATTCTGTAAGTAATAATATCATTAATAATTAACAACATACAAGTGTACTTCATTTTCTGTATTAAAATACACACAATAGAGCTCATCCTGCAGGGGATTCAAACATGTGCCATAATCAGAAATTTGGTATTTGGTTTGTTCTGTTATGTAAAGTTGGCACTACATTGATTTAGGTCACACACCAAGAAAACGGAAGGCATTTCCTCTATTGACCAAGCCTTAGCTTAGCAGTTGTAGAGGAGTAGTTAGTGTTCACTGTAGGAATTTTTAGGACAGGGGTGCCCAACCAAGAGGAGGACACATCTGCGCACACTAAAGCAGAGCCTTAATCACCATTTTGGTCCCCTGTGTATATAATGAGCATTGGTGTTCCCCTACACATTGTAAAGTAGAGAGTACGTGCCAAAGAGACGTAGGGACGTGACCACTCAATAGTAACGCCAGTTCAACCTCAGTCACATTACATAGCAAAGTAGTGCCCCTTATTCACGTTACACCACACAGTAGTAGTTCCTTATCACACATTAGAGTCTATTCACAAAGCCTTGGAGAGAGATAAAATGGAGAAAGATAAGTCCCAGCCAATTAGCTCCTGTCAGTTTACAGGCTATGTTTAAAAAATGACAGGAGTTGATTGTCTGGGACTTCTCTTTATATTGTCTCTCGCCAAGGCTTAGTGAATAGACCCCATTATGCCACGCAGTAGTAGTGCATTATAAAACATTTTGCCACAAACAATAATGCCCCTTACTCATTATGCTGCACACTCATTATGCCACACACAGTAGTAACGCCCCTTACACATTATGCCACACACAGTAGTAATGCCTTTTTCACATTAGGCCACACACAGTAGTAATGCCCCTTACACATTATGCCACACACAGTAGTAATGCCCCTTACACATTATGACACACACAGTAGTAATGCCTCTTACACATTAGGCCACACACAGTAGTAATGCCTCTTACACATTAGGCCACACACAGTAACCCGCTTTCACATTAGGCCACACACAGTAGTAATGCCTCTTTCACATTAGGCCACACACAGTAGTAATGCCCCTTACACATTAGGGCACACACAGTAGTAATGCCGCTTTCACATTAGGCCACACACAGTAGTAATGCCTCTTTCACATTAGGCCACGCACAGTAGTAATGCCTCTTTCACATTAGGCCACGCACAGTAGTAATGCCTCTTTCACATTAGGACACACACAGTAGTAATGCCTCTTTCCCATTAGGGCACACACAGTAGTAATGCCTCTTTCCCATTAGGCCACACACAGTACTAATGCCCCTTACACATTAGGCCACACACAGTAGTAATGCCCCTTACACATTAGACCACATACAGTAGTAATGCCGCTTTCACATTAGGCCACACACAGTAGTAATGCCCCTTACACATTAGGCCACGCACAGTAGTAATGCCTCTTACACATTAGACCACGCACAGTAGTAATGCCTCTTACACATTAGGCCACACACAGTAGTAATGCCTCTTTCACATTAGGCCACACACAGTAGTAATGCCTCTTTCACATTAGGCCACACACAGTAGTAATGCCTCTTTCACATTAGCCACACACAGTAGTAATGCCCCTTACACATTAGGCCACACACAGTAGTAATGCCTCTTTCACATTAGGCCACACACAGTAGTAATGCCTCTTTCACATTAGGGCACACACAGTAGTAATGCCTCTTACACATTAGGCCACACACAGTAGTAATGCCTCTTTCACATTAGGGCACACACAGTAGTAATGCCTCTTACACATTAGACCACACACAGTAGTAATGCCTCTTTCACATTAGGCCACACACAGTAGTAATGCCTCTAACACATTTGACCACACACAGTAGTAATGCCTCTAACACATTTGACCACACACAGTAGTAATGCCTCTTACACATTAGGCCACACACAGTAGTAATGCCTCTTTCACATTAGGCCACACACAGTAGTAATGCCCCTTACACATTAGACCACACACAGTAGTAATGCCCCTTACACATTAGGCCACACACAGTAGTAATGCCTCTTTCACATTAGGCCACACACAGTAGTAATGCCTCTTTCACATTAGCCACACACAGTAGTAATGCCCCTTACACATTAGGCCACACACAGTAGTAATGCCTCTTTCACATTAGGCCACACACAGTAGTAATGCCTCTTTCACATTAGGACACACACAGTAGTAATGCCTCTTACACATTAGGCCACACACAGTAGTAATGCCTCTTTCACATTAGGGCACACACAGTAGTAATGCCTCTTACACATTAGACCACACACAGTAGTAATGCCTCTTTCACATTAGGCCACACACAGTAGTAATGCCTCTTTCACATTAGGCCACACACAGTAGTAATGCCTCTTTCACATTAGGGCACACACAGTAGTAATGCCTCTTTCACATTAGGTCACACAGTAGTAATGCCCCTTACACATTAGGCCACACACAGTAGTAATGCCCCTTACACATTAGACCACACACAGTAGTAATGCCCCTTACACATTAGGCCACACACAGTAGTAATGCCTCTTTCACATTAGGCCACACACAGTAGTAATGCCTCTTTCACATTAGCCACACACAGTAGTAATGCCCCTTACACATTAAGCCACACACAGTAGTAATGCCTCTTTCACATTAGGCCACACACAGTAGTAATGCCTCTTTCACATTAGGGCACACACAGTAGTAATGCCTCTTACACATTAGGCCACACACAGTAGTAATGCCTCTTTCACATTAAGGCACACACAGTAGTAATGCCTCTTACACATTAGACCACACACAGTAGTAATGCCTCTTTCACATTAGGCCACACACAGTAGTAATGCCTCTTTCACATTAGGTCACACACAGTAGTAATGCCCCTTACACATTAGGCCACACACAGTAGTAATGCCCCTTACACATTAGGCCACACAGTTTTCAATGTCTGTTCAACTACAGCAACACCAACCTTTAATCTAGATAGATTTGAAGGCTACCCCAACCAAGACCTACTTGGCTACGCTACGCCCCTTGCATCGCCTACCTACCAGAAAGTCAGCAACTATGCTCTTCCAGGGCCGGATTAAGGCTATGGGGGGCCCGGGGCACATCAGACAGGGGGCCCTATTACAGAGGTAGGCAGATGAATTCTCTCTCTCTCACTCTGGGGCCTATTCATTAAACCTAAAAATTCTCTAGAGATAATTAGGTTTAGAACTCGCATGGAGTTCTACCTAATTATAGGTGGAATTCATCATTCCACCTCTCCAGAAGTATCTATTCCGAAAAGCTGTCATTTTTGCGATGACAGCTTTTCGGGAAATAGATACTTTTCCCTGCCTACACTACCTTATCGCATCTGGAAACAGTGCTGCGCATGCGCTGTTACATCTGTAAAACCAGCGCATGTGCAGCACTGCCTACAGATGTGTTAAGTTTGTGTACCCCCCGACCCCCCCCCCCACCCCGACTTACCTGTCCGCACAGCAGCCTCCGGCTCCGTCCTGCTGGTCTGTCATGTGGTTTCCCAGCAGACCACGACAGATTAGAAAAAAAAAAAACCTCCAGAGCCTGAGGACGGAGCAGAGCGCCGTAGGGACTCGTCGGGGGACCTGCACACGCGTATACAGGTAAGTCGATTCTGCTATTCACCACCTCACAGTGGCGAATAGTAACTGCATCAAATTGCGAAAATTCATAATTTTCGGAATTTGATGAATACCACAATTTGTGTGGAAATTAACGCAGGGGAACTTAGCAAGGAGATATCTGTGATATCTCCTGTGCTAAGTCTGTTCATGAATACCAAAATAACGTTATTTAAGGAAAATGTCCTTAAAAACTTTATTTTAGTGTTGATGAATAGGCCCCTCTCTCCCTATATAAAATATATTTTGTTACCATATAATGTGTGTGTGTGTGTGTGTGTGTATGTTCTGCAGCAGATGCTCCCAGATGGTATTACTATACCCCTCACCCCACATAGTGAGCCTGATTCTGAGGTGGGTGCAGCTATGGTTACCGACGGGGGACGCATATTGGAATTGCACGGAGATCTATGCAATTTCAATAGGTGTTCCTGGACGGGGACTTAAATGGCGATGGGCGTGTTGGTGTCGGACGCAGTTCCACTGGCACCGCCGCAGACATTCTGAGCAACCATAAGGTTGCTCTAATGTCTGATGGAGCAGTTGATGTTCGATTGATGGTGCGTCTTCATGTGCGCATCGGCGGATTTGTTTTGTTGCCGGTGGGTGTCTCAATAAGATGCCTACCGACCGCGGCATTAGCATCAAGATGCTGTAGTGGCTGCGACTTCGTCGCAGCTGCTACTGCAGTTCCATCCACCTCTGAATCAGGCTAAGTATTGCTACACCCCCACCCCATCACCCAGATGGCAATAATATACCATAAATAATATTACTGCACCCCCACCACCCAGAAGGCAGCAATATCCCCCCATAATATTACTGCACCACCACCCAGATGCCAGTAATATACCCCCCATAATATATCTGCACTCCCACCCCACCACCCAGATGGTAATATACCCCCCATAATATTAATACACCCCCCATCCCCTTAACAGTACCCCCACAGATAACATTAATGCACCCAACCCCCAGACTGTATTAACATACATGATACAACTTCTCATCCACTGTACTTACCTCAGCAAGAAGATCATGTGTCCTGGTCTCAGCAGACTGTCACTGCAGAGCTCGGAGGAGGAGAGAGACAGGCTGCCCTACACAGACAGGGGACTCGAGGGAGAGAAGAGGACTGGGTGGTGGGTGGAGACGAAGGCTAAACACAGGGTAGAGTGGGGGAAAAGGGCGGGGCTTAACGGAGGCAAAGGGGCGGAGTCTCAGCCGGGAGGCCTCAGAGGAGAAAGAGGCTTGCTTACTTCAGCGCACTCACAGCCCTGCAGTGCACACTGCATAGTTTACTGCATACAGGGGAAAGAGTACTGCTCAACACAGAGCAGCAGTGCTGGACCTGACCACAAAGTTTTCTACAGCTCCAGGAGGCCCCTTCTGAGAGGGGGGCCCGGGGCTACTTGCCCCCTTTGCCCCCCCCCCCATAATCCGGCTCTGTTGGTGGTGAAGTGTAGAAGCTGGATTATTGGCTGAGACCAGATCAGTTTAAAATTGAATCGCAGCGACACCATCTTGCGACTGGCCGCAAGACGCCATTTTGCGAATGGCCGCCTAAGCGCCATTTTAGATAAACTCACACTTTAGTACATGTGGCGATACTACTATTAGCATCATGCGATTGCATCTGTGACCATCGCCATAACTTACGGCGATTCACCAAAAGCCCATTTCATTACTTTACGTAGTTTGGGTGCTCTGGATAAAGTGTATATTATTATAATTCCCCTAAAGGATATATTTCAGAAATGGCTTTACAGTATGTCAAAATTGGATTGCATTAGCAACAACAGAGCAAATGGCCACGTGACAACTAGCCTGTGTAGACAAGCTTCCTGGATATAAAGTGTGCTCTCACTCCAGGTGGTCCTGCTCGAATACACACCTTACATTAGAAGGCTTCCTGCAATAAAATACCTTCAAAGCCAAGAGTGTTATCTTAGGTTTGGGTCTTGTAGCTGTGCTAATTTGCATTTACACAAGAGCCTGGGAGAACAAAGGACTTTACTTTTGAGCCTGGGAAGGGTGGCGGCTGCTGAGAGAGGGGGGCGTGTGGAACTATAAGGCTCAGCATTCCACACTGCTAGGTGTTCACTTAGTTTAAGTGAGATTTAAGTGCACCATTTCTCATACACACATTAATACGCACAATTGCGCTGGTAACTAATCGCATATTAGCGAATGCATAAGATCCTGTATGAAAACGCTGTTTGTTAGCTTCATGCGCACGCATCTGCCCCAAGTTAACTAGCGTCTTTACATCACACCCCGCATACTTACACATTACATATTCACATAAGAGGTTTAATAAGCTTTAAGGTATAAGATTTAAGTTTGTTCAGTTAGTATAACTGCTGTGAAATAAAGATTATTTGGTAATTAAGGTTTTATACATGATAAGTAAGCAGTTTTTGGTATTGTGCTGATGCGTACTCTTTCAACAGAATTCCGGTATTATCGGTGTGGAGATCGCATCATGCATTCCCAACTTATGGACCGCAGAGACTTCAAGCAACAAAATGTATATTATATGAACAACTGGTAGGATGTTGCATGGGGCGGGAAGCCAGAGACCCTCAGTTGTTGGAGGCTGAGTTGTGTCTATTTGAATCAGCCTGTTAAATGCTCTGTAACAGATGCATCCCCCTTGAGGACCAATGGTATCAGCAACAAACTTCTCTATTGTGTTGTCTATTTCTGGGGGGTATAAATATGTGTGCTCCAACACTGGGTCTTAGTCTTCTTGCTGAATGCTGACTGATGAGGGGTTTCTTGCTGATGCCTAACATCTGGACCAGTGAGCGCTGCGTATGTATAATTGTACTTGGGTCTGTATAATCTCTTTGCACTTAGATTATATGAGGATCATAGCGTGTAACTGCTGTACTTTTACTTGAATAATACTTTGTGCTTTGGAACCACAGATTCTAGGTCTGAAGTCCTTATTTACTGTATGACTGCGTACGCAAAATAGCGTCATCCTTAGAGGTTTATAGGTAGGATATTAGAAGGTATAGGCAGGGGTATATGGAGGTTCTAATTCAGTATCGTTAGTTGGGGGCTCATAGTGAAGTCACTTACCTACTCACACGGCACATACTGTTATCGATATCTCAGCAAAGGTTGGAGTGGCCACATGCAGGGTTTACCTGCAACCGCTTTGTGCTGAAAAATCGCTATCCATTTTCGTGTGAGCCAAGGAAGCTGACTTGAATCCAGGGACAAGAGAGGAAAAAGTTAGTTTTCCTTTGTTGATAGAACCTAATGTTTAAAGGGGTGCCGCAGTATTGAACACACGGCTGAGTAGTAGTTTTGCGCACAGTAAAGATGCACTTTTGCGTATGCAGCTAAAAAGTTGTCATACGGTTGTGTGATAGTTGCATTATTGTGTATGCGACTGGTCGCACCATAGCGTGTACGTACTTCCGGTTGTGCTTCCACGGTGTTTAAACAAAGCCGCTGAGGTTTACATTTTTCAATTGTTATCAATATCTGGGTTAACGTGTATTTTTCTGCGCAGGAAAAAGTGTGTAACAGTGAGTATTTGTTGGTAAGGGTAACTTGTTCCCTACAGTTAGAGGTACCATATGACCTTTAAGGGCTAAGTGCTAGTCGCTCGGTAAGCAGCTTACCGTTCTATACACAGTAGCAGGTGTACATGTTGTCTTAGTTGCAGAGAAGGTGTGGAAGTTGCCTATTTAAATCTTATCCAGGTGTGGAAGTTGCCTTTCTAAATCTTATCCGGGTGTGGAAGTTGCCTTTTTCAAATCTTATCCAGGTGTGTGGGCGCATCCTGTTAATATCGTCCACAGGTAAGTGAAAGTATCTTGATTGTCTTTCACCAGTTTAAATCTTTATTGAAAAGTGTAGGATTTGTCTCAAAATGGGAGCCGCGCAAACAATAGAGATGTTAGACAATGATGTGCTGCTAATGGAGGCGCCGATCGGATCGGCTCGTCGTATTATGCATACTAAGTACGGTACTTATGCAATAAGGTATTGTGATGTATGGTTTAAAATGACGAAGAGTGTTAGACCGTTTCCCAGAATTGGTAGTTTTGATAAGGATGTATTAGATAATGTCCGGGATCACATCAGTTTGATGCGCTTCCGAGAGAAAAAGGGAAAATATTATGAATGTTTAAAATTGTGGCAGCATGAAGGGAATGCGTGGCTTAAAAATGTGCAAGCGACGCAAACTAGCGTTGCGAGCGCATTGCCAGAGAATGCATCCGCAACGCTGAATTGCAATACGGGCGAGCCGCAAAATGGCGTGAACATGCAGCAAGGTAGCGTTGTGGAGAGTATTCCCAGCAGTTCAAACTCACCTCCCCCACCTTATGTGGATGGAGGTGCAAGTACAGTTACCAAAAATACCCATAAAAATGTAACAAGTAATTTGTAAGCTCTCTTAAGCAACCATAAGGAAAATGTTTATGATGTGGATGATGAGCCTATTGTAATGTCTGCCATTTCCCATGATGTACAAATGATAGATGCTGCATCACCACAATCACGAGTGGTGCCGCCATCTTCATCGGTAACAGCAAGGGAAGTGCTAATACACTCTGCACCCGTAGAGGAAGTTGTTAATACCATACGTAGCAGCAGCAGATTAAACCCCCAGCCAGGTGACCAGGTCAAAGGTAGCAGCGCTACCGGTCTGCATCCCATTCGGACGATAACTGTTCCGAATGGAAACGTAGATGCAAACGGTGTAGTGCCCACGAGGGAAGTAGTAATGCATTGTCCTTGGACAAGAGCAGAACTAAATTCCATCATAAATGATATCCCCGATCCCAAAAAGGAACTAGCCAAATGTCAAAGATTTTGGAGGAATTTGGGTAGTTCTCATGAGCCAACTAATAAAGATTGACGTGTGGTGTTAAGGGCCTGTCTACCACGCAATACCGACGTGACAAAATGTATCACGGATTGTGTATTGGATGGTGATGTTCCCTTAACAGACCAAGTAAACCAAGATAATATTTCCCGCATCATAACTCAATTGGGTATATATATTTTCCAGTAGTAGTTAACTGGAACAAAATTTTCACCATTAAGCAAAAGGAGAGTGAATCTGCAGAAGATCGACCGGGCACTGCACGCTATCACCCAGTACACTGGGATAGAAGATATTAAAGATAGCACTCACCACAGGGGAATGATAGTCACGGTACTCATGGACGGTCTGAAAGACGACTTAAAGACTCGGGTTCAGACCTCACAACCTGACTGGAGGGGAGTCACAATAGATACACTCATAGAATCTGCCATAGAACATGATAAAAACATCTGAAAGAAGAGAGAGACCCAGAGCGAAAAACTAATGGCTGTCAGTATCCAAGCTCTGGAAGGAATGACGGTAACATCACAGCCAGTAGAAACACCTGCACCTGAACAGTTACACGTCCTTAGTAATCCCACACCACAGCAAACACATCCTTACCCTACATATCATACACAACCACAGGTCTCATGCTACCCACAAACTTCATACCTCCCACTATACCCTTATCCTCCATATCCTTACCCATACCCACCATCTTTTCCTCTTGCTCAACTCCCACAACAATCCTTTCATCCACCCCGTTCAAAAAGATGTTTTAACTGTCACCAAGTGGGACACATAAGTACTGCAAAGTGAAAAACACCACACATGAACACGAGTTTCCCATGGGTTCATAGGCAACCCCAGTATCTTCTCCCAGGCCTTATATGACTGTTTACAATCTTTTCAACCGGCCAATGGATCTGTTATAATGTAAAATGTGGACGATTTAGGTCATGTTTAAATGATATTAAACTGTTGTGCTTTATCTCTCACTCATAGGACATAAGGTTGCTAAGGATAAACGGCAGCCATGCCAGGCTAAGGACGAGTACTCGGAATACTATCCAACCCAGTGGCCCAGGCATTATTTAGAGCAGTAGCTATTAATAACAAGATTTAAATGCAGGAACCTGTATGCAGATACTATATCCCTAGAATTATTTAAAAAAATGATAGGGGGACTTATTTTACAGGTGACGTTTCCAAGAACATGTGTACGCAAAATAGCGTCATCCTTAGAGGTTTATAGGTAGGATATTAGAAGGTATAGGCAGGGGTATATAGAGGTTCTAATTCAGTATCGTTAGAAGCAAAGAGTTGCGTCCTGCGTCTCTGTCCTCCTGTAGTCTTACCGCAATAGGGTCCTGACGTGATGGCTTAGGCATTTCAGCTATTCCCAACCCTCATCCCCCAGATAACACAGGATTTACCATTCCAAACAGATATATGCTCACCTGTCCTGTGCACAACAAACCTTCAATATCACATCACCAGCAGCCATACAGAAGAATGCACACCTGCAATGAGATTGCACCGCTGGGTAACAGGAATAGCGCCGCTGGGTGAACTGGATCTGCTAAGTCCCGCGGGCCGCGACTGCTGCCAGCTCCAGGTAAAAGAAGGAGGTCTCTTTGAAAGACATCCTTCTTTTTTTTTTTTGTTAGGCGCCGCCCTCAAGAGGCTGGCGCTCTAGGCAGCCTAGTGGTAGCGCCGGCCCTGACCCCTACATATACCTGCTTCACCAATACAACATCCTTCTCCCACAGCAGAGAACAGGCAGTATGATCGCGCTGACTAGCACCACACAGTATCACAAGATCCAGTACCCGGAAGTCACCATGGGACGAGGGGCACATAGGTGTCCTGCTGCCGTGTAACGTGGCATATGTATCACAATCCTCATTTTTAATGTGGATGAGATAAATATTTTTTGCATACATTCATTATATGAAAATATTTACTATGTTTCTCTTGCCAGGATACGGGCTCCGATAAGAGCCATCCTGGAGAAGAGCTGGGAGTAGTGTGATAGTGTACAGCTATCTCACTGTTTCCTGGTTGGGGTCCCCGGCCCACACTGCGCCTCTTTAAAAAAAAGTAGCAAAATAATAACCCATAAACCTATCTGAAGACGGCTTACTTATCAAGGACAAGGGTAAATCTGGCAGCACAGCAGCCCCTATAGCCTATGGAGGCTGCATTTGCGAATGAAAATGGAGGGACAGCGGCAGATATGTTTTTAACCAACATACATTAACAAAAGGACAAAGGAGGCTAGGAGTGCTAAAATAACCAAAATGTAGTTTAATATCTCATTAAGATAATAATTGAAAAATAATGTTATAACCAATAAACATATAACAAACCCTTTGGGGCATGTACTAGGACATCTAAAAACAGCATATACTAGATATCCTTAACATATATAAGTGAAAAATAGAACTAAATTCAGTCCAATAAGGGAAATCCCAGAGAATAAATGAGAAACGCTGTGGCCACACTTGGTGAAAAAATTGTCAGATTAAATCCAATAGTTGGCTCAGTATATTAATCAATAGCAGCAGCAAGTGATCTCACTCAGAATTATAAGACAATATGGGAAGTCGATTGTTTTTATGAACCCAGATGAAAAAAAAAATTGAAGTGCATACGAATAATAGCAATGGTGAACAAATGCACTAAATGTGCCTAGTTGATAGCTTGCATATTAGGAACAAAGGGCCTGATTCAGAGCCGCTCGTAAGCGGCCGCTCGTTCACTCCGAGCGATGTTTGACCAACTGCGCATGCGTACGGATCATTATACGCATGCGCGAACCATGCGTATAATACACCTTGAGGAAGGAACAGGTTTCCGAAACGCGTTGGTGGTGTGGGAGAAATTACTGCTGCCTGGCTGGACCTAGGAAAGGATTTTCTCTGGACTGATCGGGGAGGAGATGTACCCGGGTTAACATCTATCCACCCACGTTCTTTACAGTGCCTATCTCTAGGCCCATTCCGGTACGCAGGATACCCCGAAGGGGGATTTTTAAAATTATTATTATTATACATATCTTTTTGTCCTGTGCTGTTTGTTACGTGTTTATTGTGAATAAATTGCTTTACTGCTTTACACGATGGGAGTGCGCTCTCTGTGATTCTATTTGAGGGTCCATGGAACATCGATTACAGTAGGACAAAGGTTATCCCTGAATAAATCTAGAAGATCTCCTTAAAGATACCTTTATGTGCACATTTTTCACCATTTTGTGGTGAGCATACTCTCATTGGGATATATCAGTTGACATCGATTGCTTGAAGTTCCCTAAGGACTTGGATTGGTGTTATCGGACAGAAGAACCTTTCATAATATATTTTATTAATCTTTTTAACAAATAATTGTTTTTCAGAGCAGCGCTGGGTGGCCTTCTCTTATTTTCTGTATATGTTTTGCAAGGTTAAGAGCTGGTGATTCTGTGGGTTGGACCCCGGCTGCAGTTCTTTTAGCGCAAGTCACATACCTTTTTTCTTTGTTTGCATGCGCGAACCAGTCAGTGCGGTCGAAATTCATGTGCTCGCAAAATAGCGAATGCCTGATAATTTGAGTGACAGGATGAGGCGTATGTGGGTGGTAATGGGGGAAGGTGCTTGAAAACGGGGAGTGGATATCCGAACGCAGGTGTGCTTAAAGGTCAAAACGGGCGTTTTATGGGTGTGCATAATTAAAACAGCAGCGTCATTGGGTTATTTTATAGCCAGAACTGCTCGCAAAATTGTGGTAGCAAAAACCAACCCCAACAATAGCGAGCAGTTCATACGCTGGGCGATGTACTCGATTAATCTAATAAATAGCGGACATGACGTAGGATGCGAGCGGCCAGGGGGCGTATTTTTTCAAAAAACGACCGCAAGTTTTGTTCGCTCATTCAGACCTAGAGGCGTGAACAGGCCGCATAGAGCGAACGGTTGATTTGAATAGCCACCCCTATTTTCTGGATGAGCGAGCGCTAATTGCGTCCGGCTCTGAATCAGGCCCAAAGTCAGGTTAAGCAATGGTATCTTAGTTCACAATCCACATCTGTGAATGTATACCTGTGTTCTAAATGTCTGTGGCTGGATAAACCCTCATAATGGAAAACACTGCATCCACCATTGGCTGTCCAAGGCTCCAAGCAAGCCCTGAAAGTGGATCTGATGCTGGAGTAGAAGCTGTCACTACTCTCCTGATGGGTACAGGTGGGGCCGGATTAAGGGTCACATGGGCCTGGACCTGAAAATGATCAAAGGCCTATTGTTAGAGGCAGAGCACCTATGAGCAGTGCTGTGTGGGTGTGACCAGTGGCATGTGGGCGTGTACAGCCCCTACACTATCAGCCCCAAAGTTGACCTAAATATGTAGAAGTAGAAACCTTGTATAATTTTGTGAGGATACTAGAAATACAATTGTATTACTTTGTGGCCAACAATTTGGCCAGCTGGGCGACTGGTGTCATGGTGATGGGCCTATTTTTATGTGGAGGACTGGAGCTGTAGTCCCATCCGCCCCATTGTTAATTTATCCCTAGGTACAGGAATGCACCTAGTAAGACAGACAGCTGGTGACTCTAGTCCTAGGTGGAATCAGACAAAACTCTCTAATAATGGAAATGAGATAATGTAGGATAAAAAACTTTTGTGTTAAAGGGCTCTATTTATTAACAATATTTTAACTAAAATAAAGTGAAAAAGGGTGTTTTCACACCCTTTTCACATTATTTTAGTTTCACCTGTAGTTACTATAGGGCAATTGGAGTAGAATTAGTAAAATTCTACTCCAACCCCTAGTATCACTTATTTTTAGTAAAGCAGATCGCATTTCCCATAATTGTAATGGGAAATGTGATCCGACCATAGTTACTAAAAATAAATTGTAAAAAATAGCGGGGGAAGTCCTGTGATAATAACGCCACCTGGAGGTGGCGTTATCCAGGGTCTCCCCCGGTTACCGGGCTCCCACTCACGGGGAGAGCAGAGGCGGGAGCCGGTACCAGTAATCAGCTGTGTGGTCTAAACAGACCGCAAGCTGATTGCTGTAAAAAAAGAAAAAAAACATTTAAACATTTTTTTTTCACTTACCTGAATACAGGGACCGGTGATCGGGCCTCCGGTGATGGCTCCTCTCCGGTCAGCTGGTCTCCCACAGTGCACTGCAGCCCGGTCATCAGGTGATCGGGCCCCAGTGCACTATGGGAGATCACCTGATCGGGAAGCCCGGAGAAGATCACCGGAGGCCAGGAGGATGCAGGTAAGTGTAATGAAGGGAGGGGGGGTCCGCGAACGCGGGGGGCGGGGCTTAGCGTCGGTGGGGGGTAGCAGCGACGGTGGGTCGGCGCATGCGCAGGCTCTTAGTCGCGGTATTTTTTCCGAAAATACCGCGACTAGAGTGCGGATGGGATCCGCAGGGACAGAGCTTTATCGCAAGCTCTGTCCCTGCAAGGGATTTATAATAAATCCCTGTGATATTGCCTGAATTCGCAATGCGAATTCACTCGGTAATATCACACTACAATCCGCATTCAATATGCGGATTGTAGTAAATAGAGCCCATAGAGAGCCGTTGGAAATTATGCATAATTATTGATTACTAGCTGGAGTACCTGGCGTTGCCCGGGATTTTAAGAATATTTGTTTACAAAAATCAATTGAAATATTAAACACACAGTATAAATAACATAGTATAAAAAAGCATGCAAAATGGTATAAGGAAGTTTGTTTACATACAACCTCCGATCGCAAAGCATATTTGGTATAGTCAGAGAGCTAAGAATGCTGGGTAAGCCTGCTAAAGCTATCTTCCATAATAAACATTAAGATCATGACAACACAAAATGCTCGCTTCGAGGCCCTACCCAAATGCTGTGAGGCCCCACAATGAAGAGTATTCAATTAGAGGTGATATGTCGGGAAATTTTCGCCTCATTTGCCTGTTTCAGAAGCAAATTCATTCCGTGAGCGTCCCCGCTTTTCGCCTAATTCAATTGCAAAACAGGCGAAAATGGAAATAGGCGAATGCGGATCAGGCGAAAAGTACTGAAAGAATTGGGGAAATCAGTCTGTACCCCAGAAAAAGATACACTAACATAGGGAATCAATGTAGATGTGTACTAATAGCCCTAATAAGACTATTTTGGGTACTTAAGTTGTGTAAATTGCTTGCTATTAGTGTCTTTGTAAAAGTGGTGAAGAATGGCATAAATAAGTATTTTTTTGGTGAAAATAAGTAGTCCAGTCAAATTTGGGGTACTTGAAAATGGGTGCTAGCATATTTTTATGTCTCTAAAGTGAACTTTTTAAAAACATGTAAAATCCACCTGCTGCATGCACCTGCAATCCCAAAAACACCTGACCCATACTTGGGGACCCCCAAGAAGTCTATTTCGCTACTTTTTATGTTTATCCCCCCACTTTTTAAATTTTCACCCCAAAAATGACATTTCTTTTTTGGGGTACTCTTTTTTTTGTAGATTTGTCCTTTGAGGGGCTGTCCCAAGGGTTCTGAGTTGTTTCCCCACGTTTGCACCCCAAAATAAAGATTTTGCACATCTTTTCACCTGCTATTGATTGGAGAATCTTTTTTGCTGAATTTAGTGCATCGAGTTTCTGCTTAGGCAAAATTGTCCTGGAATTGAATTAGGAGAAAAGAATTTAGGCAAGATTTTCGCTAAAATAAACCAAGTGAAAAAGGCTTTTCGCCTCTAACTGAATTCCCCTCAATGAGCATACAGCCAAAATTGTGTTTTTTCATTAATAAAAAATTAACATGTGATCTCTTCTGTGCTCTGCAGCTACAACCTACCTCTGGGACTCTGGCTGTTATACATATATGTATACATACCTATGCCCATATACATATATAATGCTAACACACTTATATATGTGTATGGCTGTGAGACAATGCTGTCATTCCTTATGTGATCTCTTCTGTGCTTTGCAGCTACAACCTACCTCTGTGACTCTGGCTATTATACATATATGTATACATACCTATGCCCATACATATATAATAAATAATGCACACACACTTATATCTGTGTATAGCTGTGAGACAATGCTGTCATTCCTTATGTGATCTGTTCTGTGCTTTGCAGCTACAACCTACCTCTGGGACTCTGGCTGTTATACCTATATATATATATACATACCTATGCCCATATACATATATAATATATAATGCACACACTTATATATGTGTATGGCTGTGAGACAATGTTGCCATTCCTTATCTGACCTCTCCTATCCTCTGCAGCTGCAACCTACCTCTGTGACTCTGGCTGTTATACATATATGTATACATACCTATGCCCATATACATATATAATATATAATGCTAACACACTTATATATGTGTATGGCTGTGAGACAATTCTGTCATTCCTTATGTGATCTCTTCTGTGCTTTGCAGCTACAACCTACCTCTGGGACTCAGGCTGTTATACATATATGTATACATACCTATGCCAATATACATATATAATATATAATGCACACACTTATATATGTGTATGGCTGTGAGACAATGTTGCCATTCCTTATCTGACCTCTCCTATCCTCTGCAGCTGCAACCTACCTCTGTGACTCTGGCTGTTATACATATATGTATACATACCTATGCCCATATAGATATATAATATATAATGCTAACACACTTATATATGTGTATGGCTGTGAGACAATGCTGCCATTCCTTACATGATCTCTTCTGTGCTTTGCAGCTACAACCTACCTCTGTGACTCTGGGTATTATACATATATGTATACATACCTATGCCCATATACATATATAACACACACTTATACTGGCGTATGGCTGTGAGACAATGCTGTCATTCCTTATCTGACTCTCTCCTGTGCTCTGCAGCTACCACCTACCTATGAGACTCTGGGTGTTTCATTTCTGACTACTTTCCCTCAAACATCTCCAAGTTATACCAGTGATAAATCATCCTCCATTCACCTTTGTAGAGGTATCAAGCTGTGATGGATGCTTGCGACTCACAACACGTACTGTATGCTACACTTGCTCACACATACACACACAGCCCCAGCCTCAAAAACATTGGGCCTGATTTAGCATTGTGTGCAAAGCTAAACGCAGATTCCCGATTATCAGGAATCTGCACGTGTGCTGAACTCATTCTGCACATGTGCAGAACAGGTCCTACGTGATTGCCTCTACCTGATTGTAAATGCGGAGGCATTTACGGGGCGATGCAGGGGCGGGGATGGCCGGTGTTCCCGGAAACAGGGGCGCGGCATCCCCGTTTTCCGGGAGTTCCAGGGCCAGGATCTGCGTCCACAGATGCAGTTACCTGGCCTCACAAGCTGGCCAGTCTGAGTAAGCTAAAGTCTACTCAGCTGGCTGGTGCTGTCCACCATCACGACCGATGATCACGATGGTTATTCCAGCCTGCGACCTCAGTTGCAGCTGGGATCGCAAATGCAGCAGAGGGTGTCAGACACCTCCTGTAGCAATTGCATATTAGCAAGGAAGGAATTGCAGAGTTGCTTGCATGCAGCTTTGTAATTCCATCCTTAATTGAATCACCGCCATTGTTACTATCACACACTTGCTGCATTTCTACAACATACTAACATCAGTTCCCCTCATTAGCCTGGCTGTACCTATCTGCATGTGTATTCCCAAATTCCAATGTGGTTTGCTCTGTTCTGCCCCTGCTTATATAGGCACCCACTCTATGGGGAGGGGCAGCTACTGATTTACCCTTCCCCATATTCTCTTCCATACCCACCATTTGCCTGTATGTCTATTATGCTCCAATCTAATTCCGTCACCTATGAGCCTTCCTCCTTTCCTTAATGCTGCTCCAAGCTTAGAGAGCACATTAGTGTATTGCCCTCACCACTATGTGTCGCTGTTTCCTTTCTTTTCATAGTCTGCTCCAGCTGACCGAGGCTGCCTCTTATCTCTCCCTTCTCTGGACCAAAGCATTCCACTCTGTCTCTGTCTTTGGTCTCTTCTAAAGGTGGGTACACACTCTACAGATGTATATGCAGATGATGGTCGTTCATACACACTGAAAGGCCATCATCTGCTTCTGCCCACGGGTCCCTGCGGACGGGGGGCGGGTCTGGACGTGTCCAGCCCCCCTCTCCGAGGCTGCCGCTGTGTGTGTACGGGTGGTCTGCAGACAATTGTGAGCATTGGCTGTGCAGCACAGCCAATGAGATATGTCTGTGAACGACGTTGTTCACAGACATATCGCGGGTACAAACTGGCCGGCACGCAGCAGATATATTGGCCGATCAATTGATCAGCCAATATATCTGTCAGTGTGTACCCAGCTTAAGGGGACTCTCTTTTCTCCCCTCTTCTCTCTGGAGATCTCCCCAGGAGGAATCCATCACTCTGCCCCATCTCTCTAGGAACTGCCTGCACATCCCCCCATCTTGGTCTCTTTTTTTTGTCCCTGGCTGTTCCCTTTTCTCTCCTGTATTCTGGGTATCCTGAAACTAGAGCACAGTCATGCAAAAGGGTTTGTGAATAAATATCTTCGGGTCTCCCCACCAATTCGCCGTCTAACTGTAGCCATAAATGTCAGGCCAGCATGGAAGATGTCGTTTTTCTACACTTTCACTGTGTTGTGTCTCACATGCGCTACCAGAGCAACATACAGATGTGTCCACATACATCTATCCTCTGTGCGCTACAAGTCACGTTACACATAACGGGTGAGCGCCGTGTGACTTCCTAGCGCCAAGCGTCTTTTGTGCTTAATGCACAAGGAGGCTAGATGTATGAGGAAACATCTGTATATATGGGTCACTGTCTGTCCTGCTATAAAGACATTTTAGAAGGGATGAGCTTATAGAGAGGGATTCTTCACTTTGACTCATTCTTTAATCCATGGTTTATCCTCCTGAAAGTAGCAGAGTCTTATTAAACTATTACTCAGCATCCATTGCAGAATGGTACAATTAGCAGAATATGCTGACAGATAATCAGCATAGACGGGTGGACACTTGCAGTAGCAGGCTGCCACGGCCATACAGAAAGGTGACCACGGATGTGTGCGATTAGAATGAGGCTCAGAGTGTGTATTAGACTACGTGATATATATGGTAAAGATTAGATGCCAGAGGAATGTGTAATTTCCATCTGCACCAGGTTGGCTGATAAATGTTGTTGTGTGAGGGGAAATAACGTGTTGCTGCCTGTGAGACTGGGCTGCTGTATTCCTGAAAAGCAAATAAAAAACTCTCACAGCTTCATGGGATTTTATTGTAGCCAGTAAGATGTAATGAAGGTGTTGCTGGCGTGTGGTACTGCTAGTAGCAGTGTGATGTTACTGATGACTGCTATACTCATTATAGCTATATATGGTCACTCTCCAGCCAGAGCGTGCCTTGGTTACAAGGGTCACCCTATTCCTCAGCCGAGGGGCCTGACTGCTGCCTGAGCTGTGCTGGTCCTGTCACTCAGCGTCTGGTGTTGGTCTCTCAGCTACGTGGCACAGCTGGTAGTGGGCACAGGAGTGGTGCATGTGATCCATCCTGTTTCACAACTAAATGGAATAAAACTTTTTTTAATAACCTTATAATATAATAATGCCAGATTTCTTTAACTATTCTTATAAAGATGATTCACAAAATGACAAATAGCAGATTATAATAATCACATCTCAAAGGTCCTTCCTAAAGATCATCTACACTATTACTTTTAATGGGGCACTCTGAAAAATTAGGGAGATGTGGTGGCCTGACAGATGAGTTGTACTGCACGCACACAAGAAAACATTAACATATAGTTCACATTATGCCACAATGTGCCCCCAATAGACATTATATACCTCCCTGGGCCCTCAGTACACATTATTCCAAGCTGGGCCCTCACTAGACATCAGAGGTGTATCTAGGGATCCAAGTGCCCCTGGCAATGTAGTAGTAACCCTCCAGTAGCAATCCCCCTATGCTGCATTGCCCACAGTAGTCCCCCCTATACAGTGCCCCCAGTAGTAGAACCGAGTTGTAGTCCCCCCTATGCTGCATTGACCCCAGTAGTAGTCCCCCCTATACAGCGCCCCCAGTAGTAGTCCCCCCCTATACAGTGGCACCAGTAGTGGCAGCCCCCCTAAATTGCCCCCAGGAGTGGTCACCCCTATACAGAGCCCCCAGTAGCAGGCACCCCCCATAAAGTGCCCCCAGTAGTGGTCACCCCTTATTTCAGTGTCCCCGGTAGTGGCCACCCCTATAGTGCCCCCAGTAGTGGCCACCCCTATACAGAGCCCCCAGTAGCGGGCACCCCCCCCATAAATTGCCCCCAGTAGCGGCCATCCCCTATTTCAGTGCCCCCCCTACACACACACACAAAGAAAAAAAATGCAACTTACCTGATCCCCGCTCCTGACGTGACCGCCGCTGTTCAGTCAGAGTCCCGCCCACTCTTCTCCAGCATGGGAGAGATGTCATACGTCATGACGTCCCTCCCATAACATGCTGCAGGGGGGAGCCGGCACACGGAGCTCATTAGTGAGCTCCAGCCGGCTCCCTCCGCGTACGACGCAGCAGCAAATGAGAGTCTGTCTGACTCTCATTAGCTGGCTGCTATTACAAACACACAGTCGTGTGTTTGTAAACTGTGTAGGGCAGATCGCTATCACTATGGTCTGCCCTACACTTGTGGGGCCAGGGGACTTGTCCACCCCTTGGCTGCTGGTGGCACTGCCGGACGGCGCCCCCTCTTTGGTCGGCACCCCTGGCGAGTGCCATCCTGGCCAATGGGTAGATACGCCCCTGCTAAACATTATACCTCCCTGGGCTCTCAGTAGACATTATACCTCCCTGGGCCCTCAGTGGACATTATGTCTCCCTGGGCCCTCAGTACACATTATACCACCCTGGACCCTCACTAGACATTATACCTCCCTGGGCCCTCACTAGACATTATACCTAACTGGGCCCTCACTAGACATTATACCTAACTGGGCCCTCACTAGACATTATACCACACTGGACCCTCACTAAACTCTATACCTCCCTGGGCCCTCAGTAGACATTATACCTCCCTGGGCCCTCAGTAGACATTATGGACCTCATTCAGACTCGGTCGTTGCGGCTGCATGGTCTTATGGGAAAAGGGTCTGGATATGCAAATGATTCCCTCGCAAGTTGCGTCCCTAAGTTCAGATCGTTAGCTGGCCGACCAAGGGGAGGAAGCGGCCGGAAGACAAAAAATATGCCCCCTTCTCGTATGCAATACACGTCATCTCCGGGCATATAAGGATTAATCGAGACCATCGAGAACCATCGGAACTGGTCGTAAAGCTTAAGGTTGACCATACCCTCTCTTAAGTTCTACGATCATGTCAATGTAAAAACCTCCCATGTCACATGTGCCATGACGCTACTTTGTTAATTATGCACTCCCATAAACCGTATGCACTCCCATAAAACGCCGTTCGCATAATTAGGCACGACTGCGTTCGGATCTCCACTCCCCCGTTTTCAAGCACCTTCCCGTTACCACCCACAAACGCCTCAATCTGTCACTCAAACTACCGACCTGGCTGTGTTCAAGGAGAGAAAAATTTCAGATCGTAACAGCAAGTTTGCGCATGCGCATTGCGAACTTTACGCATGCGCAGTTCAGCGAACATCGGTGGCGTACGACCGTGCGGCCGCAACGACCGACTCTGAATGAGGTCCTGTGTCTCCCTGGACCCTCAGTACACATTATTCCACTCTGGGCACTCATTACACATTATACCACCCTGGACCCTCACTAGACATTATACCTCCCTGGGCCCTCACTAGACATTATACCTAACTGGGCCCTCAGTAGACATTATACCACACTCTACCCTCACTAAACTCTATACCTCCCTGGGCCCTCAGTAGACATTATGTCTCCCTGGGCCCACAGTATACATTTTACCTCCCTGGACCCTCAGTAGACATTATGTCTCCCTGGGCCCACAGTACACATTATACCACCCTGGACCCCCACTAGACATTATACCTCCCTGGGCCCTCACTAGACATGATACCTAACTGGGCCCTCACTAGACATTATACCTAACTGGGCCCTCACTAGACATTATACCTAACTGGGCCCTCACTAGACATTATACCTAACTGGACCCTCACTAAACTCTATACCTCCCTGTGCCCTCAGTAGACATTATGTCTCCCTGGGTCCTCATTACACATTATACCACCCTGGGCCCTCACTAGACATTATACCTCCCTGGGTCCTCACTAGACATTATACCACACTGGACCCTCACTAAACTCTATACCTCCCTGGGCCCTCAGTACACATTATGTCTCCCTGGGCCCTTATTACACATTATACCTCCCTGGGCACTCAGTACACATTATGTCTCCCTGGGCCCTCAGTACACATTATGCCTCCCTGGGCACTCAGTAGACATTATGCCTCCCTGGGCCTTCAGTAAAACTTTACCACACTTGGCCCTCAGTTTTAGATTATCCCTCTCATTGCCATCAGTAGGCATTATACCACAGACTGCCCTTAGTTGGCATTATACCACAAAGAGCCCTCAGTTTAGCATTATATCACACAGTGCCCTCTAGGTGGAGAAAGATATGAACATACTCACATCTAAAGCAGTGGGACGTGATGTCTGCTATTCACAGTAACTCTCTAGCTGGATCGTGCCTTGGGTCAGCCTAGTCCTTAGCCGAGGGGTCTGACTGCTGCCTGATCGTGTCACCCTGGTTCAGCATGTTGGTGATGTTCTCGCCACTAGATGGTGGTTGTCACAAGATTTCTGAACAGAATGGAATAAAAGGTTTTTATAACCGTTTAATATGCCATTACCCAATTTCTCTTATACTTTTAGCAGATATCACTTAACAAAAAATAAAACATAAAGATGATTTATTAGCAAAGCAAAACCCAAGTGTAATCTTTTCTGTGAACCAATAACACTATGCACGTGGCCATAAAACACCACGTTGACATGTGTGCATCACCATTCTAAGTCACATAAGGAAAATAATGTAAATCTAGTTGGGCACCAATTGCAAGATTGATTTATCCAAATGCACATGGCCATAGGCTACAGACAGTATCTATTACCCACTGCATCCAAGCCCTGGACAGCATCGCATTTCTAGGCTTGGTGCATATGACAAATGCGGTCAAACCCGTATTTTCAAATTTCTCCCATTGCTGCATCCTGCCCATAGTCCTATGTCACTTGTCCTCTCTCCTTAGGCCACTACGGAGCCACAGGCAGGCAGTTCATAGAAGTTGGTGCTATCTTCTCTTATATCAACATAACACAGGAAAAAGTCAGTGTTATGGGGTCCATACATCTGCAATGTATCGCCCCAATTTCCCGTTCTGTCCAACGGTGGGGTCGGGGAATTAGGGAAAATTTATCATGTTAGAAATCCTTGATTCACTGATCCCGACTGAAAAATTATTGGGGTCGGGGATTTTTCACATGCTGTTTTTCCCCAATCCAACGATGGATTGCGGATAGGAAGAACGGGGAATTAGGGCTGTAGATGTGTCGTCTGCATTACTCTATAGCAGTGGTTCTGATCCTCAGTCCTCAAGTTTACCCAACAGGTCATGTTTTAAGGAATTCTCTGGGTGGAAGCAGGTTGGATAATTAATGACCCAGCAAAATAGATTAACTCACCTGTGCAAGATTAAAGAAATCCACAAAACATGCCCCTCTGGTGGTACTTGATAGCTGGGGTGAGAAACCCTGGCTTACAGTAAGAGCCTTCAGTTGTGTATCAGTGAAATCACATGTACCTGTGATGCTGGATATTACTGGGGAAGGACGGAGGGATCTTCAGATATTGGGCAGCTCCTCAGAGATAAAATGCTGGAGTCTCTCTAGGTATTGTTCGTATTCCTCTAAGTCATTGTGCCCTCCTCCTACCACCCAGAGTGGCCGCACAGCCTGTGGGCAGCGTTCGTAGAGTGCCAGTCCATGGGAGAAGCCCACAATCTCGTCATCAGTGCCGTGTATGATGAGCACAGGACAGGTCACCTTGGCGATTTTGTCAATGCTGCAAAGGACATGGTACAAAGGAATTATACAACAGAAACAACATGTAATAGGACCTCTAAATATATAGACTGGAAAATTGCCAAAATACATCATATAACATTCAAAGCTGCTCATGTAGAAGATCACATACTATGGCAGAACTTATGTGGGACAATTAATGTACTGTTGGTAAAGAGGAAAGTGCTATCTATTGGCCTAATAAGTAGGGGTGAGCGGGTTCGGATTTCTGAAATCCGAACCCCCCCGAGCCCCCCCGATCCGAGTCCGATCCGAGTCAGGCTCGACTTTTCCCGCCTGACTCGGATCTGAAATCGAGGCAAAACGTCATCATCCCGCCTTCCGAGTCTCGCGGGTTTTGGATCCTATATAAGGTACCCGCGTCGGCGCCATTTTCTCACTCGGCTGTGGACAGTGAAGAGGGAGGGTGGGAGTTAGGGCTGTGTAGTGTAGTGTAGTGTAGTGTAGTGCTGCTGTTGTCCACTACTTCAAAGTCCATAGGGGCTGGCTGTGTTGTGCTGTGCTGCTGTTGTTAATAGGGGCTGTGTCCACTACTTCAAAGTCCATAGGGGCTGGCTGGACTGTGTTGTGCAGTCAGTTCTCCATAGGGGCTGTGTCCACTCCAAAGTCCTGTGCAGTGTCCCAGTCCTAAAGGAGTGCTGTAGTGTTGTCCAGGGGGTGCTCTGTCCATCAGGGGTGCTCCCCCCAAGTGCTAAAAAAATAATATATTTTCTGTGTTTGTGAATTGTGTGTGCAGTAGCCGCACGTGCATCAACAAAGTAGTGCCAAGCGTGCGCCTGTGTCATAAGTAAAGGGCCGGCTGGCTTGACCGTTAAAGGGTGCTGTAACCCCCGAAAGTACACTCCAGTCCAAACCAAAAAAAAATTATTTTCTGTGTTTGTGAATTGTGTGCGCAGTAGCCGCACGTGCATCAACAAAGTAGTGCCAAGCGTGCGCCTGTGTCATAAGTAAAGGGCCGGCTGGCTTGACCGTTAAGGGTGCTGTAACCCCCGAAAGTACACTCCAGTCCAAACCAAAAAAAAAATTATTTTCTGTGTTTGTGAATTGTGTGCGCAGTAGCCGCACGTGCATCAACAAAGTAGTGCCAAGCGTGCGCCTGTGTCATAAGTAAAGGGCCGGCTGGCTTGACCGTTAAGGGTGCTGTAACCCCCGAAAGTACACTCCAGTCCAAACCAAAAAAAAAAATATTTTCTGTGTTTGTGAATTGTGTGCGCAGTAGCCGCACGTGCATCAACAAAGTAGTGCCAAGCGTGCACCTGTGTCATAAGTAAAGGGCCGGCTGGCTTGACCGTTAAGGGTGCTGTAACCCCCGAAAGTACACTCCAGTCCAAACCAAAAAAAAAATTATTTTCTGTGTTTGTGAATTGTGTGCGCAGTAGCCGCACGTGCATCAACAAAGTAGTGCCAAGCGTGCGCCTGTGTCATAAGTAAAGGGCCGGCTGGCTTGACCGTTAAAGGGTGCTGTAACCCCCAAAGTACACTCCAGTCCAAACCAAAAAAAAAATTATTTTCTGTGTTTGTGAATTGTGTGCGCAGTAGCCGCACGTGCATCAACAAAGTAGTGACAAGCGTGCGCCTGTGTCATAAGTAAAGGGCCGGCTGGCTTGACCGTTAAAGGGTGCTGTAACCCCCGAAAGTACACTCCAGTCCAAACCAAAAAAAAATTATTTTCTGTGTTTGTGAATTGTGTGCGCAGTAGCCGCACGTGCATCAACAAAGTAGTGCCAAGCGTGCGCCTGTGTCATAAGTAAAGGGCCGGCTGGCTTGACCGTTAAAGGGTGCTGTAACCCCCGAAAGTACACTCCAGTCCAAACCAAAAAAAAATTATTTTCTGTGTTTGTGAATTGTGTGCGCAGTAGCCGCACGTGCATCAACAAAGTAGTGCCAAGCGTGCGCCTGTGTCATAAGTAAAGGGCCGGCTGGCTTGACCGTTAAAGGGTGCTGTAACCCCCGAAAGTACACTCCAGTCCAAACCAAAAAAAAATTATTTTCTGTGTTTGTGAATTGTGTGCGCAGTAGCCGCACGTGCATCAACAAAGTAGTGCCAAGCGTGCGCCTGTGTCATAAGTATAGGGCCGGCTGGCTTGACCGTTAAAGGGTGCTGTAACCCCCGAAAGTACACTCCAGTCCAAACCAAAAAAAAATTATTTTCTGTGTTTGTGAATTGTGTGCGCAGTAGCCGCACGTGCATCAACAAAGTAGTGCCAAGCGTGCGCCTGTGTCATAAGTAAAGGGCCGGCTGGCTTGACCGTTAAGGGTGCTGTAACCCCCGAAAGTACACTCCAGTCCAAACCAAAAAAAAATTATTTTCTGTGTTTGTGAATTGTGTGCGCAGTAGCCGCACGTGCATCAACAAAGTAGTGCCAAGCGTGCGCCTGTGTCATAAGTAAAGGGCCGGCTGGCTTGACCGTTAAAGGGTGCTGTAACCCCCGAAAGTACACTCCAGTCCAAACCAAAAAAAAATTATTTTCTGTGTTTGTGAATTGTGTGCGCAGTAGCCGCACGTGCATCAACAAAGTAGTGCCAAGCGTGCGCCTGTGTCATAAGTAAAGGGCCGGCTGGCTTGACCGTTAAAGGGTGCTGTAACCCCCGAAAGTACACTCCAGTCCAAACCAAAAAAAATTTATTTTCTGTGTTTGTGAATTGTGTGCGCAGTAGCCGCACGTGCATCAACAAAGTAGTGCCAAGCGTGCGCCTGTGTCATAAGTAAAGGGCCGGCTGGCTTGACCGTTAAGGGTGCTGTAACCCCCGAAAGTACACTCCAGTCCAAACCAAAAAAAAATTATTTTCTGTGTTTGTGAATTGTGTGCGCAGTAGCCGCACGTGCATCAACAAAGTAGTGCCAAGCGTGCGCCTGTGTCATAAGTAAAGGGCCGGCTGGCTTGACCGTTAAAGGGTGCTGTAACCCCCGAAAGTACACTCCAGTCCAAACCAAAAAAAAATTATTTTCTGTGTTTGTGAATTGTGTGCGCAGTAGCCGCACGTGCATCAACAAAGTAGTGCCAAGCGTGCGCCTGTGTCATAAGTAAAGGGCCGGCTGGCTTGACCGTTAAAGGGTGCTGTAACCCCCGAAAGTACACTCCAGTCCAAACCAAAAAAAAATTAATTTCTGTGTTTGTGAATTGTGTGCGCAGTAGCCGCACGTGCATCAACAAAGTAGTGCCAAGCGTGCGCCTGTGTCATAAGTAAAGGGCCGGCTGGCTTGACCGTTAAAGGGTGCTGTAACCCCCGAAAGTACACTCCAGTCCAAACCAAAAAAAAATTATTTTCTGTGTTTGTGAATTGTGTGCGCAGTAGCCGCACGTGCATCAACAAAGTAGTGCCAAGCGTGCGCCTGTGTCATAAGTAAAGGGCCGGCTGGCTTGACCGTTAAAGGGTGCTGTAACCCACAAAGTACACTCCAGTCCAAACCAAAAAAAAAATTATTTTCTGTGTTTAGCCGCACGTATATATCAAATCGATATAACATAAATGGAGGACCAAACTTTCTCCGATAAAAATAAAATAGAGAAAGATCAAGAACCACTTCCTCCTAGTGCTGAAGCTGCTGCCACTAGTCATGACATAGACGATAACATGCCATCAACGTCGTCTGCCAAGGCCGATGCCCAATGTCATAGTAGAGGGCACATACAATCCCAAATGGCAAAGTTCAGGAAAATGACCTTGAAAAAGACATTTAAATCAGCTGAAGAGAAACGTAAACTTGCCAATATGCCATTTACGACACGGAGTGGCAAGGAACGGCTAAGGTCGATCCCTAGTATGTTCATGACTAGTGGTTCAGCTTCACATGACGATGGAAGCCCTCCTCCCACTAAAAAAATCAAAAGAGTTAAGCTGGCAAAAGCACAGCGAAGAACTGTGCTTTCTAAGAAGATATCACAAATCCCCAAGGAGAGTCCAAGTGTGGTGGTGGTTGCGATGCCTGACCTTCCCAGCACTGGACGGGAAGAGGTGGCTCTTTCCACCATTTGCACGCCCCCTGCAAGTGCTGAAAGGAGCACCCACAGTCCACTTGCTGATATGCAAATTGAAGATGTCACTGTTGAAGTACAACAGGATGAGGATACTGGTGTAGCTGGCGCTGAGGAGGAAGTTGGCGAGGAGGATTCTGATGGTGATGTGGTTTGTTTAAATCAGGCTCCGGGGGAGACAGTTGTTGTCCGTGGGATGAAAAAGCCCATCACGGTCATGCCTGGGCAGAAGACCAAACATTCCACCTCTTTGGTCTGGCAATATTTCTATCCAAATCCGGACAACAACTGTCTTGCCATATGTACCATATGTAAAGGTGAAATAAGTAGGGGTAGGGACGTCAACCACCTAGGAACATCCTCCCTTATACGGCACCTGCAGCGCGTTCATAAAAAGTTACTGTCAAGTTCAGAAACTTTGGCTAAGACCGTAAGCAGTCCAGGGACACCTAAATCCCGTTGTCCTGTTGTATCCAAGCGCCTGCAAACCACACCGTCAACTCCCTCCTCGTCAATTTCCTCCTTAGTCAGGATCGGAAGTAGTCCTGCAGGCCATGTCACTGGCATGACTGACTCTCCTATCCGGGATTCCTCTGGAGGATCCTGCATTGCTACGCCTACTGCTGCCGCTGCTGCTGTTGCTGGGAGTCGTTCATCATCCCAGAGAGGAAGTAGGAACACCACTACTTTTACTAAACAATTGACCCTCCAACAGTCCTTAGCGAGGAGGATGAAATACGACAGCAGTCATCCTGAAGCAAAACGTATAACTGAGGCCTTGACTGCTATGTTGGTGTTAGACGTGCGTCCGGTATCCACCATTAGTGCAGTGGGATTTAGACAATTGATGGAGGTAGTGTGTCCCCGGTTCCAAATCCCATCTAGATTCCACTTCACTAGGCAGGCGATACCGAGACTGTACAGAAACGTCAGAAAAAGTGTCCTCAGTGTCCTGAAAAATGCCGTTGTACACAATGTCCACTTAACCACGGACATGTGGACAAGTGGAACAGGGCAGACTAAGGACTATATGACTGTGACAGCCCACTGGGTAGATGTATCACCTTACGCAGCAACAGCGTCACCAGTAGCAGCATCTCAGAAACGCCAGCTCGTTACAAGGCAGGCTACGCTGTGTATCACCGGTTTCAGTAAGAGGCACACCGCCGACAACCTCTTAGAGAAACTGAGGGAAATCATCGCCCAGTGGCTTACCCCACTTAGACTCTCCTGGGGATTTGTGATATCTGACAACGCCACCAATATTGTGCGGGCATTACATCTGGGCAAATTCCAGCACGTCCCATGTTTTGCTCACACAATAAACTTGGTGGTGCAGAATTTTCTGAAAAGCGACAGGGGCGTGCAGGAGACGCTTTGGGTGGCCCGAAAAATTTCTGGCCACTTTCGCCATTTAGCGACTGCGTGCCGAAGACTGGAGCGCCAGCAAACACTCTTGAACCTGCCCCGCCATCACCTGAAGCAAGAGGTTGTGACGCGGTGGAACTCAACCCTCTATATGCTTCAGAGGATGGAGGAGCAGCAAAAGGCCATACAAGCCTATACATCCACCTATGACATAGGCAAAGGAGGGGGTATGCACCTGACTCAAGCGCAGTGGAGAATGATTTCCGTGTTGTGCAAGGTTCTCCAGCCCTTCGAACTTGCCACACATGAAGTCAGTTCAGACACAGCCAGCTTGAGTCAGGTCATTCCCCTCATCAGGCTTTTGCAGAAGCAGCTGGAGAAAGTGAAGGAGGAGCTAAGACGGAGCGATTCCGCTCGGCATGTGGGACTTGTGGATGAAGCCCTTCATTCGCTTTGCCAGGATTCCAGGGTGGTCAATCTGTTGAAATCAGACCACTACATTTTGGCCACCGTGCTTGATCCTAGGTTTAAAGCCTATGTGGTGTCTCTCTTTCCGGCCGACACAAGCCTGCAGAGGTGCAAAGACCTGCTGGTGAACACACTGTCAGCTGAAGCGGAACGTGACACGTCAACGGCTCCTTCTTCATTTTCTCCCGCAACTGGGGCTGCCAGGAAAAAACTTAGGTATCCTAAGCAACCCGCTGGCGGTGATGCAGGGCAGGCAGGACCAAGTTTGGGCATCTGGTCCGGACTGAAGGACCTGGCAACAATTTCTGACATGTCTACTGTCACTGCATATGATACTGTCACCACTGACAGAATGGTGGAGGATTACATCGGTGACAGCATCCAAGTAGGCATGTCAGACAGTCCATACCTGTACTGGCAGGAAAAAGAGGCAATTTGGAGGCCCCTGTACAAGCTGGCTCTATTTTACCTGAGTTGCCCCCCCTCCAGTGTGCACTCCGAAAGAGTGTTTAGTGCAGCCGGGAACCTTGTCAGCGAAAGGCGTAGGAGGTTGCTTCCACAGAATGTGGAGAAGATGATGTTCATCAAAATGAATTATCAGCTCTTCCAGGGAGACCAGCCTCCAGAAGGTACAGAGGGACCTGTGGTGGTGGATTCAAGTGGGGACGAGTTAATACTTTGTGAGGATGAGGATGTACACACTGAAGAGGGTGAGGAATCGGTGGATGAGGAGGATGAGGATGACATCTTGCCTCCGTAGAGCCAGTTTGTGCAGGGACACATTAATTGCCAGCTTGTTTTGTGGGGGCCCAAACGAACCAATCATTTCAGCCACAGTTGTGTGGCAGACCCTGGCGCTGAAATGATTGATTTGTTAAAGTGTGCATGTCCTGTTTATACAACATAAGGGTGGGTGGGAGGGCCCAAGGACAATTCCATCTTGCACTTCTTTTTTTTCTTTGCATTATGTACAGTTTGGGGCCTAGTTTTTCTAACTGCCATCCTGTCTGCCACTGCAGTGTCACTCCTAGATGGGTCACGTGTTTGTGCCGCCCACTCGTGTCGCTTAGCATAGTCATCCAGCTACCTCGGTGCAACCTTTTGGACATGAAAACACTATTGTGAGGTGTGAGGTGTTCAGAATAGACTGGAAATGAGTGGAAATTAAGGTTATTGAGGTTAATAATAGCATAGGAGCAGAGAAACCAACAAATTCTGTGATTTTAGCTGTTTTTATGCTTTTTAAAAAAAAAATACAGATCCAAAACACAAAACCCAGAACCCAAAACACGGAAGGGTGGTTATGGCAAAACCAATCCAGATCCAAAACACGAAGAAAGATCCAGATCCAAAACCAAAACACGAAAAGTGGCCGGTGCACACCCCTACTAATAAGCCAAAGTCATGCACAATACCTTATTTTGTTTTCAGTATACAATATAAAAGTAGTGCAATATTTCCTATGTATAAATAGCCATGGTATATTGGGAATAAAACCCAGTCCCTGAATTTACTTGTCTGGGATCCAGTGTATAAGTTGTGTAAAGTTGCCTCAATGCGCCCGTTGCTGCTACGCCAGCTCCCGCTGTCTGACAACGTGCTGCCTGTCTGATAATACAATGGGGCAGCATCAGTGAGGCAAGTGCACAGATATCGATGGCTTCTCCTTGTTCCTGCCAAAAGGTCTCTTCCTCAGACAGACATACCTCCCAACTTTTAAGTCGATCTATTTAGGATATTTGGGACGCCGTAGGAGCAAGCATCCAAAAAGGGGCGGAGCTTTGTGTAAAGGGGAAGAACTGCAATGAAATGGGGCAGAGCCTCGCTGCACCCCCACTGGTGTCACTATGGGGGGGTGCCCAGCACTCTCCAAGATGCTTGGCAACCCCCAGGATCTCCCTACATTAGTGCATAGATGCCATGTGCATATGCACAGCATCTATTCTACCTCATCTTGCCTGGAGCAGTGATTTCTGCTCTCCCCAACTTCCCACCCACTGCAGCCCACAGGTAGGACAGCAAGATAGTCCCAGAAAAATGGGACTGTCCCATGGATGCGGGACAGTTGGAAGATATGGACAGGTAGCACATTGCTCACCAATAAAAGCATGCAGCAGCGAGAGGGGTAGATGCAGGGTGTTAGGTGACTGGCAGGAGAAACAGGGTGACAGCCCCCAGAAAGTAAGCTCTGGGGATGAGGTTTTAGCTAGAGAATTATCCTGTAAATGGAAAACAAATTTCTCACTGGACTAGAATGGAAATCCTGATTACTACTATGAGATGTCGCACTTATCCTTGGATAGTGGCAAGAAATATTTCAATGCATACAGACAGATTGGGCCTACACAGCTGGTATCTGTCTGACAAAGCATACTTCATGGCTGATTCAGTTATACGTGAGCTGCCCCCTGCAGTGCTGGTTTCCAGCACATACTATACTCCAGAGGTAACCCACAGCTTAGGATAAACACACAGCATTGTCTTACCTGGGGAAGGGATCCCAACAGTAGGTCCTCCGTATGTTGGGAAAGGCAACTCGCACCCCTGACATGAGCGGGGAGTGTAATATTACTGCTGCACATTTGTAGCGGGTGGCCAGGTCAACTGCAGCTACAGTCCCAATACTCTGCCCATACAGGATAATATTTTCTGCAGGGACTCCATATCTGTACAGATAAAGCAGATAATGTAGAACAATCTAATTGCATCACTTCTAATGTAGTTCCTTACAAGATACTACTATATAAAGGCTTTATATATGAACTAGATAAGTGAATGGGTCACTAATAAGAACCTGCCAGTGATACACAGTATATGTGTGGAACAATACAAGACTACATAGGTTGTAGGACGAAGTGCATTTCATATGCAAGGAGTTCATTACACACCCGAGCCTGTGGGTGTCGGCCTCTGGACAAGAAGGGTCTAGTTGTTTAGTGAGGTAGTGTTGTGGGGTGGAGTTAGGTTTGGTTAGCCTATAGGATTGGCAGAGGATGGGTCAGTGCTATTTCAGAGTAGCTGCTTGGCAGCCATTTTATAGAAATTTCTCTGGTCGGCTGTGATGTCCTCTTTAAAGGATGGATGGTGCATTGGAATGGAGTTATTGAGGAGTTAGTTGGAAGAAGTCAAGGTGCTGTAGATTAGGGTGGCGGTGCGGTTCTTAGCTGGGAACCACTGTTGGTGGGAAAGAACGGTAGCAGTCGCCATCTGTCTTTGGAGCTTGAGGTGTTCTCCCTTCCAATACATGGCTTAAACTCCCTATCGGCAGATAATGGTTGCAACCACAAAGTTATTAAACCAAGCTTAAATAAAATAAAGAGACAGACCAAGTATATATGCGATCAAAAATATATGGTCAGCTTTATTTATTTTACAATCAGAGTATGGTGGCATAAGAAAGAACGGCCAGTAATCTGACGCCCCACACTTGACTTATGCAAGGATGTAAAACACTCACTGAACGGGCCAAATCCCAATTCAAGTGTAATAGTGATATAAAACTTGCAAGGGCCGATATCCCTCTCTGGCAAGTGAGACGGTATCCAGCCCCATCCCAATGCACTATTTTAGCCCTCTCCGACGAGAGGTGCCGCTGACCCCAGTAGGGTAAAATCAGCCTAACCAGTGCATTAAAGGAGGCGCACCGCTCATACTGCAGCAAGGTGGACGCTTTATAGATACTGCCGTTCTTTCCCGCCACGCAAGTTCCCAATGATGGAACATGCCCGCCACCATACAACCTACACTCTAAAACCTCCCAACACCGAACAAAAAAACACTCTATGAATGAAATTTGTCCCTGCTAGGCATCTTGTACCCCATTAAAGGGTGATGCTCCACAAATATACCCCCCAACCATGCACCTACATCACCAGGAAAGGCTAGCACAATATCAGACAAAATTATCACGACATCTGGCCAAAGCCAGGCAACCCACCCAAATTATGACAAATAGTGCGCCGCAAGTAATGCGACATCTGCCGGCACAAATCATTCCCTCCCAGGTGAATTGCCAAGACCAAAGGAGAACCAAAGTCCTCCGCTGACATCCATACAGGGCACTAATGCCTCCCAACCCATACTAGCCAAGCGGGATTGACCCGCCCAAAATATATACAAGTGTCCGATAAACAAAATGAGCTGTAATCCTGTAAACCACCTGCAATACATGAAACATACATGAGTATGGTGATAATGACATTTTGCAGAGGAAGGTGATGGGGGAGGGAAAGGGGGGGAAGGAGGACTTGACCCGAGGTAAAAACCTACAAAAAACCTGCTGGATCTTTTTATATTGCTTAGTAATGTCATTCTCATATTTTTGTTATTTGTTTACACGAAGTTAAACTATAGCATTAGCCAAACGTTGTCCTAAGCAGGGCAAAAAATAGGGCAAATCCCTCGAGACCCCCACCGGAAAGGTGGCAAGTTGGCCGGAGCACTCAAGTCCACAACAAACATTACACATCATTAGTCCACATGAATATAGGAATAGGACTTCCATCATCATAGAGCCTGTATCTCCTGCCGAGCTGAGACTGCCAGAAAGACTCTCAATTCTGCCACAAAGTCTGATAGGCAATCATAGGACTGAGGAGCCAAGGACCGACATGCAAAAACTCTCCATGGCGGCTTGAGAATTGAACAGGGTATCATTTGCACTGATGACTCCATTCCTGGCAACCACAGAAGCGACAATATCGATCCCTGTGGTGGTGGTAGGAGGGGATCCGGCCACATCGATGTCTGAAACAAAAGAAAAACATGGGCAGTATCGAAATTCAGGGTCCTTTGCATTAGGCAATGAACCGTATGCGCAGGCGCAGCAGTGTAAAGAGCAAACGAGCACAAGGAACAACAGCCTCAAATCATACCTTGCTGCTTAATTAGTGGACTCAGCACGCCGACATATCGGATGCTGGGGGAGCAAACAATGCAAACCCTTGTTGTAAACAGAGCCTCCGACTGTTATGACAGCAGGGGCCTCAAAAACACCCCCACTGACACAAGCAACACAGCGATGGCTCCTGAATCCAGGGATGTAGTATTCCCCGATATAGACAACCCCACATAAACACTGACCGAGCTTCTCTAAGCCATTAGGAGACCACAACCCACAGCCCGGGGAAACCCAAGCCAGGGGCGTGCCCCATTATTACATAGGGCTGTGTATAAGATATGGTGTGCTTAGAAGAACGTTGTATGTGGGGGTGGTGGACTCGGGTCAAACCTGTTTCCCTATGTAAGATTTATATATAAAAATATATGATTAGGTATATATAAATGGGGATCAGATGCAATGTGTAGCTCACCTAAATCCTATGAACATGTATTTGTAAAATAAAAGGGGGGGGGGGGGTGTGCGTGTATAAGATATGGTGTATTTTGAAGAGCGTTGCATGTGGGGGTGGACTCGGTTCGAACCTGTATCTGTATATAAAATAAATATATATGTATAGGTCTCAATTGGAATAGGGATGAGACTACCATGCAAAAATGTGTAGCTCGCATAATCATATGAACCATATTTGGCATATAAAACATTTTCAACACCAAAAAGTAAAGTATAAAACAAATATTCCCAAAGGCCAGATACTGAGTCTGAGGAGGAACTGGACCACTGAGGGGATAATTGAAATCACACCAGCAGTTATCGCATAAATGTACCTTATGTATGACTTCACAATGTATTAGACAAAGCTCTCAAATTAAAACGGTATGGAAAAGCACCCACTCATGGGTAAGAAAAACCAACCGCAGACGCCGGCTATAGGGAAAGGGCCAGAAAATCCTACGTGAATAAAATGCAATAAACTAAAGTATAAGGGAAAATTATACGGACAAAAGAAAAATTATACCAGAACGAAGTGGTCCTATGCATGCACGAGCACCGGCTACATGTAAAGAGCATAAATTACTGTACAGGGATTAATACAATTCAACTACAGAAAGTATAAGGGTAAATCATATGGGCAAAAGAAAAATTACGCACTGACACGTGGTGTTCGTATGCATGCACACTTATGACCAAAAGGGTGGTCCAAACATTTTATAACAGAGAAAGAGAGTAAACAAGTGAAGAATAACAGAATAGGAGATGATAGGCTCCTAATACTTGATTTTAGACTATGAGCCCAAGATACCATTCACAAGCTGACTCCAACTTGAGTGCATGGTGGGAGGGGGAGCGGCACACGCTTCAAGTCCCTACGTGGTCATAGGGTCCCAAGACACTCCCAAACTCTATGAAACTTAGGGATACCCATGTAATGTAATTTAGTACATTTATGAAATAGAAAGTATGTAATAGCGTGATGTTAGTATTAGTGTGCAAGAACACATTTGTGATCGATTAACTGATGAATACTCCATGATACATATTTTCCTTATCCACACTTCTCTGCCGCACTTATTTTCTTATCTATGTGCATGACTAAACATGAATGTTTTATATAACTTCATTGTGCGTACTGATTTATAATTTTCGAATGTCAACCATGTGCATGACTATAACATGAATGTTTGCTGTAATAAATGTAGGTCATATTACAAAAACTTAACGCAATAATCTAATAAGGAACCATGCAGAAAGAACCGAAGAACAAAGGGCCAAAGGCACCGTGGTTTCTGACATGCTGGCTTACGGCCCTACATGTGTGGAGTTTGTATGTTCTCCCTGTGCTTGCGTGGGTTTCCTCCAGATACTCCGGTTTCCTCCCACACTCTAAAAACATACTGGTAGGTTAATTGGCTCCAAACATAAATTAACCCTAGTGTGTATGTGTGTGAGCCTGTGGTAGGGTTCTTAGATTGTAAGCTCCACTGTGGCAGGGACTGATGTGAATGGCCAAATATTCTCTGTAAAGCGCTGCGGAATATGTGTGCGCTACATAACTAACTGGTAATAATAATAACTGGTAATAATGATAACATGTGCTGTAACGCATTTAACATGTATAAAATATGCACTGCATTTATGTATGAAATAAGTGCTCTACCAATAGTATTGATTAATAAAACTGTTTTGTATGACTAGATGAATAAAAACTGGTTTGTTGACAATGACCAGCCGCTGTGAATAGACCAAATAAAAAGATGTGCGGAGGTGGGCTGGTAAGCTTCTGAGGAAACGGCATATGGCCGATAAACGAGATACGCCACGCCTTGTAGTCGTGGGTTATGTATGAAATGAACCCTCACAATAACACAAACAACAAGCGAGCATAAGACCGCCGTCTCCTGACACAGAGCAGCGAGGGAACCTCCCAGTCCTGTACATTACATATTCCCACAGCCTAGCCCAGGAGCTGCGGCTGACATGAGCGCTGGAGAACTGCTTCTTGCCTGCTTTCAGATATGAATACAGCTGCCTACCTAAAGTCATTTTCTAATATATTAAACTGTTCTGTTAGCTTATCGATACATAACCTACCACATTCATAGCCATATACCTAATGCCCGAAAGGACCAACTTAATAGCTCCCTTACACTGTGCGTATAATTCAGCCTGTTATTACTGAATATTCATGCACTGCTAATAGTTATTGCTTTGTATAAAAGAAAAGGAGGGAGAGGCCGCACACATTTTTTTTTTTTTTTTTTAACTGCTGAGCCCGTGTGATGTATGCCGCAGGTGCAGTCGAGGTGCTAAGTCTTACCCCCACACCCCAGGACTGCGGAGACCGTAGGGGTGTCAGGGCACCCCCACTGCCACCAACTGTCCGGCAATAGACCCAGAATCCAGAGCGGCAGCACCAGCGCGACCAGCTGGAACTATATTACAATTGAAGGCAATGGGAAACCCATGGCAGCAATCATGCCTTGCTACGCTGTGAGGGGTACAGGGCTGTAATAGCTCACATAAACATAGCTCACACAGAGATAGCCCATGCAGTAATAGCTCATCTAAAGATAGATCAGGCAGTTATAGCTCACACAGAGATAGCCCATGCAGTAATAGCTCATCTAAAGATAGATCAAGCAGTTATAGCTCACACAGTGAGGAGGGAAGGGGGGGGGGGGGTGACTATGAAACCCAGATCTGCAGCATAATCCAGGGAGAAAAAATGGGCGTGCCAGGGGCAAGGTATACTGTAGAGAGGAATGTATAGGATAAAGAAACAGCAAAGCAGGAAAGAATAGATCAGAATAAGAAGAATAAGAGATAAAGATGAAGGCAGGAAAGACATGTATGAGAAGAAAAAGGGGGAAAAATACCAAAAACAAAGACCAGAGTATTACAACCTTGTGACTGTGCAGCTTGCAGATCAGATTTCAAAGAGGCAGTATTACATTGCTGACCTACCCACACTCCTATTAACCACACCCCTTACACAACACTCCACCAATCCTAACCTAATGTCAATCTGACCATAAAACACTAACACTCCCCTACCTACTGTAACTTTATTAACCCCACGCATCCCTGCCTAGGGGTTTATGTGCCCTCTGTTCTATCCGAACCTCGGTTATCTTAGGCTGCTTTTACCCTACTGGGGTCAGCGGCAACCACCTAACCAGGTGGGCCTCACGTCGTGTCATTGGGGTGGGAGGTGGATACCTTGGGTGTGGTAATGGGCTGGCTGCCCGCCTCCCATTTAGAAGATGGATGTGAGTATGCAGTTGGTGATGTTGCATTGTGGGGCCGTTCTTTCTGCGCCACCATGCTTTGTCTGTCTTTCTTCTTTTATTAGTTAATTCAGTTATACATTTAAATAGTTTAATTAGTTTGAAATCAAATAAAGCTGACCTTCCTCTCCCCTTATACAAGTCTCTGTCATTATGATTATGATTGATGATTTACCCTGCACTGTTAGGAGAGAAAACTCATCAGGCGATGGGGAGTTTAATACACATGTACCTAGTTACAGCAAGCAAGGACATCTAAGGAGCTGGGGGCAGCGTGTGTCCATTCACATCGGGAGGAAAACTCCCAAACGTTGGGTGCCAGCAGCATGTTTTACATACAGAGGCAGAAAACAGAATGGGGCAGGGTCTGCTTGGGATTAGGTGGGAAGAAGTTATAGTATTATTGTGAGACTGATGACTAGTGAAATAATATGACAAGGAGAGGAAAACATCCCAGTAATACAGGGCTTGGCAGAAGCCACAACCCGGCCACAGCTACTTTTGGGCATATTTTTCACATAATGACAAATGTCTGCTCACTGAGGAAACCAGTACTGTGTATTTGTCTGAAGACCCTATAAATGGTGTCAAACCCTAAGTGAACTCAACATCTTATCACAATAGTCAGGAAAAGTAGCAAAGTACATTTTGTGGTATAGTTCCAGGCCTGTACACATTGTGTTACTGGCAATAGATTTCCTATTGTGACTGTATTTACCTTGTACCAGGGCTGCACAAAACCCACTCACAGACCAAATACAGGCATCCTGGGGATTTGAGCCATAACCCCTTCATGCTGCTAGATTAGGGGTGGGCAATAAGCGGCCCTCCAGTTGTTGTTGAACTACAAATCCCATCATGCCTTGCAACAGTTTTAGCATGGCCAAATAGCAAAACTGTGGCAGGGCATGCTGGGATGTGTAGTTCTACATAAGCTGTGAGGCTGCTTATTGCCTATGCTAGATAGAAGGGGGGAGCCCAATGATGGAACATTTTCTTACAATACAATACATATAGCGCTTCACATTAGGCAGAAGAGCAGAGGAAAATGTCACCCTCTGCTTCTATAGTAGTTACACCCTTTGGCTAAGACACTATAATGCCATCAATAATATACCCACTGTCTCTATATAAGCAACCCCCAATACACCAATTACATTTATATAAGTATTTTATGTGTAAGTGGAATGTATAAATACACAATACACAGCATATACACTCACTCCATGTAGTAACTATTAGGGGTGAGCAGGTTCGGATTTCTGAAATCCGAACCCCCCCCGATCCGAGGCCGATCCGAGTCAGGCTCGACTTTTCCCGCCTGACTCGGATCTGAAATCGAGGCAAAACGTCATCATCCCGCCTTCCGGGTCTCGCGGGTTTTGGATCCTATATAAGGTACCCGCGTCGGCGCCATTTTTTCACTCGGCTGTGGACAGTGAAGAGGGAGGGTGGGAGTTAGGGCTGGCTGGGCTGTGTAGTGTAGTGTAGTGTTGTGCTGTGCTGCTGTTGTTGTCCATAGGGGCTGTGTCCACTACTTCAAAGTCCATAGGGGCTGGCTGGGCTGTGTTGTGCAGTCAGTTGTCCATAGGGGCTGTGTCCACTCCAAAGTCCTGTGCAGTGTCCCAGTCCTGAAGGGGTGCTCTGTCCGTCAGGGGTGCTCCCCCCAAGTGCTAAAAAAAAAAAATATTTTTTCTGTGTTTGTGAATTGTGTGCACTGTGGCCGCACGTGCATCAACAAAGGAGCAGCGCCAAGCGTGCGCCTGTGTCCCATTAGTAAAGGGCCGGCTGGCTTGTCCGTTAAAGGGTGCTGTAACCCCCAAAGTACACTCCAACCAAAAAAATATATATTTTCTGTGTTTGTGAATTGTGTGCGCAGTAGCCGCACGTGCATCAACAAAGTAGTGGCAAGCGTGCGCCTGTGTCATAAGTAAGGGGCCGGCTGGCTTGACCGTTAAAGGGTGCTGTAACCCCCAAAGTACACTCCAAACCAAATAAAAAAATATTTTCTGTGTTTGTGAATTGTGTGCACAGTAGCCGCATGTGCATCAACAAAGTAGTGCCAAGCGTGTGCCTGTGTCCCATAAATAAAGGGCCGGCTGGATTGACCGCTAAAGGGTGCTGTAACCCCAAAAGGGCACTCCAAACAAAATAAAACATTTTTTTCTGTGTTTGTGAATTGTGTGCACTGTGGCTGCACGTGCATCAACAAAGGAGCAGCTCCAAACGTGTGCCTGTGTCCCATAAGTAAAGGGCCGGCTGGCTCATTTCTTAAAGGGTGGTGTAACCCACAAAGTGCACTAGTCTCCAACAAAAATAAAAAATTATTTTCTGTGTTTGTGTGCGCCTTAGCCGCACGTATATATCAATATAACATAAATGGAGGACCAAACTTTCTCCGATAAAAATAAAATAGGGAAAGATCAAGAATCACTTCCTCCTAGTGCTGAAGCTGCTGCCACTAGTCATGACATAGACGATAACATGCCATCAACGTCGTCTGCCAAGGCCGATGCCCAATGTCATAGTAGAGGGCACATACAATCCCAAATGACAAAGTTCAGGAAAATGACCTTGAAAAAACATTTAAATCATCTGAAGAGAAACGTAAACTTGCCAATATGCCATTTACGACACGGAGTGGCAAGGAACGGCTAAGGTCTTTCCCTATGTTCATGACTAGTGGTTCAGCTTCACATGACGATGGAAGCCCTCCTCCCGCTAAAAAAATCAAACGAGTTAAGCTGGCAAAAGCACAGCGAAGAACTGTGCGTTCTAAGAAGATATCACAAATCCCCAAGGAGAGTCCAAGTGTGGTGGCGGTTGCGATGCCTGACCTTCCCAGCACTGGACGGGAAGAGGTGGCTCTTTCCACCATTTGCACGCCCCCTGCAAGTGCTGAAAGGAGCACCCACAGTCCACTTGCTGATATGCAAATTGAAGATGTCACTGTTGAAGTACAACAGGATGAGGATACTGGTGTAGCTGGGGCTGAGGAGGAAGTTGGCGAGGAGGATTCTGAAGGTGATGTGGTTTGTTTAAATCAGGCTCCGGGGGAGACAGTTGTTGTCCGTGGGATGAAAAAGCCCATCACGGTCATGCCTGGGCAGAAGACCAAACATTCCACCTCTTTGGTCTGGCAATATTTCTATCCAAATCCGGACAACAACTGTCTTGCCATATGTACCATATGTAAAGGTGAAATAAGTAGGGGTAGGGACGTTAACCACCTAGGAACATCCTCCCTTATACGGCACCTGCAGCGCGTTCATAAAAAGTTCCTGTCAAGTTCAGAAACTTTGGCTAAGACCGTAAGCAGTCCAGGGACACCTAAATCCCTTTTTCCTGTTTTATCCAAGGAATCGGTGGATGAGGACGACATCTTGCCTCCGTAGAGCCAGTTTGTGCAGGGACACATTAATTGCCAGCTTGTTTTGTGGGGGCCCAAATGAACCAATCATTTCAGCCACAGTCCTGTGGCAGACCCTGGCGCTGAAATGATTGGTTTGTTAAAGTGTGCATGTCCTATTTATACAACATAGAGGTGGGTGGGAGGGCCCAAGGACAATTCCATCTTGCGCCTCTTTTTTTTCTTTGCAGTATGTACTGTTTGGGGCCTAGTTTTTCAAACTGCCATCCTGTCTGCCACTGCAGTATCACTCCTAGATGGGCCACGTGTTTGTGCCGCCCACTCGTGTCGCTTAGCATAGTCATCCAGCTACCTCGGTGCAACCTTTTGGACTAAAAACAATATTGTGAGGTGTTCAGAATAGACTGGAAATGAGTGGAAATGAAGGTTATTGAGGTTAATAATAGCATAGGAGCAGAAAAACCCACAAATTCTGTGTTTTTAGCTGTTTTTATGCTCTTTTTTTTAAAAAATACAGATCCACAACACAAAACCCCAAACCCAGAACCCAAAACACGGAAGGGTGATTTTGGCAAAACCAATCCAGATCCAAAACACGAAGAAAGATCCAGATCCAAAACACGAAAAGTGGCCGGTGCACACCCCTAGTAACTATACACATGTGCCTCTAGTGTAGCATATCCCCCGCATACATACTGCTCACCCATACAACACTCGCAGTGCATCAGGCAGAGGCAGTGTGAGGGCTGGAGGAGACCCATATACCCCATCTATACATACCGGGTCCTCAGGGCGTGCCAGGCAGCCTCTATGTCCGCATACATGTTCTTCTCACTCGGCTTGCCACTGCTTACACCATAGCCAGAATAGTCATACGAGAAAATGTTGCATTTTATGCTGGAGCCCAGGGCAATGTAGCGGCTGCACATCTGGCCTAGGTCAGCGGCATTGACGTGAGAAAAGAGCAGCGTGTACCGGCTCCCAGGGGCACAGCGGACATACATGCAGCCCAGGCTGTTTCCCCGCTTGGTGGTGCAGCGGAACACATCGATCATATCCAGCTCCTGCTGAGAGTACTGCTAGTTAGCCTTCTCTGACAGGTGCAGGCTGCATAGGGGAGGTAGGCAAACTGTGGGGTCCACCTGCTCATCCTGTGCCAGGTCTTGGGATGGAGGGGCCTCAATCTCCCGCAGAGTGTACGTAGGCTTCGGGGGATGAAAGGCCAATCTGGCGGTTATGCTGCCGCAAAGGGTTGAGAATATCCTCCTCATCCTCTGGCAGAGCAGTGGTGGTGGGTCCCTGTCCTAATATACTAATCCTAATAATAATATAATACTAATCTAATACTACTATTCCTAATGATAATATAACCCTAATCCTAACTATAATACTAATCCTAAATATAAGTCAAAATAAAATACTTAACACTAATAACTACACTAAAACTATAGCAACTAATCCTAAATGTAAGTCAAAATAAAATACTTAACACTAATAACTACAATAAAACTAATACTAATAAATAATATAATACTATGAACCCTACTCCTAACTATAATACTAATCCTAAATATAAGTCAAAATAAAATACTTAACACTAATAACTACACTAATACTAAGATCACTAATAAAAAATCCACTCCACACACAGCAAAGCCACTACTCTCTCTGAGAGATATCCAAGTAGACATGAGGTAATGTGTCAATGGAGGTGACATCACAGACACTACAATGGAGGTGACATCACAGACACTACAATGGAGGTGACATCACAGACACTACAGGGCTGCTGCCTCAGCACCCTGCACACAGCTATCATTGTTATATTACCAGATTACATATGTATTGGGCACCTCTATAACTGTTGTACATAATGTTTATATGTAGAATAAATGTAGCAACCATGTAATAAATGACACCCCTATAATTATTGTCATACATGTAAAGACTATGGCTTCCCTGCGCCCCTCATTTCCCCATCGGCGCTTGGAACCCTAATTGCAGGTAATCGCTGGTGGCACACACCTGCACCCACTTCCAAATATTATACACTGTTGCATACTTCCCAACATGACCCTCTCCAGGAGGGAGACAATGCTCTGGTCCTGGACTTCCCTGGTAAGAGGAGGGTCTGCAGCACAGTTCAAAATTCAAATAGGGGAGCCTCACCAACTGTGATTTCACACACTGCCCAACATCACTGGCTGGGACTCACTGGCAGTTGGTGTGACTCCCCTATTTGAATTTTGGACTGTGCTGCAGCCCCACCTCTGGAGCCTCCACCAATCATAAATTAGCAGGGAAGTCCAGGACCAGAGCATTGTGTCCCTCCTGGAGAGGGTCATGTTGGGAGGTATGCTGTTGCTAATAGTGGCACATGGCATACTAATTAAATATTCCATGTAATTGTTAGCGCAGCACAGAGTCAGTGTCATTTGTATTACAGCAATTCAACTTTACTCCTTAGCAAATTTAGGCCCCCATTTACTAACGAGTTTTATCACCAAAACGAGTGATACATTTCACTGTGTATGATAAATGGGGATCCAGCCAATCAGCTCCCAACTGTCAACTGTTAGTGAAATTTATCACTCGTTTTGGTGATAAAACTCGTTAGTAAATGGGGGCCTTAGAATGATCTATATGGCTTATTAACTATAGCAGTAGCACCCACTTATAGCAATCACCCTTTATTATAGCTATATAGTGTAATAGGCGCGTTAGTCAGACAATGCATACACAGGTTGTCAGATCCACTTTGCTGTACTTTATGCCAGAACGTCATAAAGACAGCAGCATGTTCACATCCAGTAGTTTCTAAAGAAAACGCTGCCATCCTGTCACTGACTATACACAGTGGCGACACAAGGGGGGTGCGGAGGGTGGGCCTGCCGAGGGGTGACACCAAGAGTGCCAACTTCCCCTCAGTGACAGGACCCGAGTGCTGCACTCAGGGACGGATTAAATGATGCTCTTATTCACACAGGCAGCTCATAGAAGTTGGTGCTATTTTCTCTTATATCAACATAACACAGGAAAAAGTCAGTGTTATGGGGTCCATACATCTGCACTGTATCGCCCCAATTTCCCGTTCTGTCCAACGGTGGGGTCGGGGAATTAGGGAAAATTTATCATGTTAGAAATCCTCGATTCACTGATCCCGACTGAAAAATGATTGGGGTCAGGGATTTTTCACATGCTGTTTTTCCCCAATCCAACGATGGATTGCGGATAGGAAGAACGGGGAATTAGGGCTTTAGATGCGTCGTCTGCATTACTCTATAGCAGTGGTTCTGATCCTCAGTCCTCAAGTTTACCCAACAGGTCATGTTTTAAGGATTTCTATGTGTGGAAGAAGGCTGAATAATTAATGACCCAGCAAAATTGATTAACTCACCTGTGCAAGATTAAAGAAATCCACAAAACATGACCCGTTGGTGGCACTTGATGGCTGGTGTGAGAAACCCTGGCTTACAGTAAGAGCCTTCAGTTGTGTATCAGTGAAATCACATGTACCTGTGATGCTGGATATTACTGGGGAAGGACGGAGGGATCTTCAGATATTGGGCAGCTCCTCAGAGATAAAATGCTGGAGTCTCTCTAGGTATTGTTCGTATTCCTCTAAGTCATTGTGCCCTCCTCCTACCACCCAGAGTGGCCGCACAGCCTGTGGGCAGCGTTCGTAGAGTGCCAGTCCATGGGAGAAGCCCACAATCTCGTCATCAGTGCCGTGTATGATGAGCACAGGACAGGTCACCTTGGCGATTTTGTCAATGCTGCAAAGGACATGGTACAAAGGAATTATACAACAGAAACAACATGTAATAGGGCCACTAAATATATAGACTGGAAAATTGCCAAAATACATCATACAACATTCAAAGCTGCTCATGTAGAAGATCACATACTATGGCAGAACTTATGTGGGACAATTAATATACTGTTGGTAAAGAGGAAAGTGCTATCTATTGGCCTAATAAGCCAAAGTCATGCACGATACCTTATTTTGTTTTCAGTATACAATATAAAAGTAGTGCAATATGTATAAATATCCATGGTATATTGGGAATAAAAACCAGTCCCTGAGGTTACTTGTCTGGGATCCAGTGTATAAGTTGTGTAAAGTTGCCTCAATGCTCCCGTTGCTGCTATGCCAGCTCCCGCTGTCTGACAACGTGCTGCCTGACTGATAATACAATGGGGCAGCATCAGTGAGGCAAGTGCACAGATATCGATGGCTTCTCCTTGTTCCTGCCAACATGTCTCTTCCTCAGACAGCCATACCTCTCAACTTTTAAGTCTATCTATTTGGGGCGCCGTAGGAGCGTGCATCCAAAAAGGGGCGGAGCTTTGTGTATTTTGGAATCACATCTTAGTTGTGTGACATGTTTTTGTTTAGTGCAGTATTGTGTGGAATAAGATGCCAATGCTGGGCATATAATGTGTGGCATCATACATATAAGTGCATTATTGTGAGGCACTTTGGGTGAAGGACAACCACCTTTGCCCAAAATGCCACACCGTAATGCACTTATATGTATAATGCCACATATTATATGACCAGCGTTGGCATCTTATTCCACACAATACTGCACTAAACAACAACATGTAACACAAAATAAGATGTGATTCTAAAATACCTTTTGCATCACCAGTTTATCTGACCTACTTGCTATTTATTTTTAAATATATGAATGTGTTACCTATGAGACTGCAAATGTGTTTTTTTACTTAAAAAAAAAAAAAATCAAATAAAAAAATCACATGATTTAAGAGATGAGCGGGTTCGGCACCCGAACTTCGGAGATCCGTGGTGATCAGAGGCGCCCCTCGGATCTCTCCTTCTGCCATGGATCCCTAATCGAGGTAAAACCTCACGATCCTCTGTCCGATCTCGAGGTTTTGCCTCGAGCGCCCATCTTTAAAAATCCTTTTGCCTTCAATGGGCAAAGCACTGATAGGTTGACAGAGCCATCTGTCACGGCTCTCAGCCAATCTGCATAAGCCCGTTGAATGCAGGGAAAAAAGAAGATGGTGCTGGTTCCTGCGGCCATCACCCTCCGCTGCCAACACACCAGCTGTCGGCACCCCCACCGCCGGCAGCCTCGTTGCTGACACCACTGAATCCCCCATGCTGCCGACACCGCCGGCACCTTGCATTGAAAACACCCCTGCACTGCTGACACAGTCAGCAAACCTGCTCTGAGGACACCGCTGGCACCCCCGATCTGCTGACACCACCTGTACCCTGCACTGAGGACACTGCCAGCACTCCTACACTGCCATTCCATGTACTGAGGACACCGACAGCAACCCCGCACTGCCGACACAGCCAGCAAACCTGCACTGAAGACACCACCGGCACCCCCGCTCTGCTGACACCGCCGGTACAGTGCACTGAGGACAATGCCAGCACCGCAGCACTGCCATTCAATGTACTAAGGACACCGTCAGCAACCCTGCTCTGCCGACACTGTTGTCACAGTAAGTGCATTATTGGTGTATCCAACCCACACTGTATAGCACACTGTATGTTGGAAATTGGAAGCTGAACTGCCACATGATAGTGCCGCCCACTCTGTCGCTTAGCTTAGTCAGCTAGCTAGCTGGATGAAACCTTTAGGCCTTAACTAGATGAAAAAAAGAATATTGTGAGGTGGTCAAATGTGATTGGAAATGACTGGAAATAAATGTTATTGAGGTTAATAATACTGTAGGAACAAAAACAGGCCCATTTTATGTGATTTTAGTGGTTTTTATGATATTTTAAGAGAAAATCCAGAACCAAAACCGAAAAACAAAACACCAAGGAAAAAAATCCAAAACCAGATTCAGAATCAAGACCCAAAACCAAAACACGAGGGTGGGCGCACTTCTCTAATTTTTTTACATTTGCAGTCTCATAGGTAACACATTCATATATTTAAAATAAATATCAAGTAGGTCAGATAAACTGGTGATGCAAAAGGTATTTTAGAATCACATCTTATTTTGTGTGACATGTTGTTGTTTAGTGCAGTATTGTGTGGAATAAGGTGCCAACGTTGAGCAAATAATGTGTGGCATTATACATATAAGTGCATTACGGTGTGGCATTTTGGACAAAGGTGGTTGTCGTTCGCCCAAAATGCTTCACAGTAATGCACTTATACGTATAATGCCACTCATTATATGACCAGTGTTGGCATCTTATTCCACACAATACTGCATTAAACAACATGGCACACCAAAAAAGATGTAATTCTAAAATAAAAGTTTATCTGACCTACTTGCTATTTATTTTAAATATATGAATGTGTTATCTATAAGACTGCAAATGTGTTTTTTTTACTTAAATAATGAGATTTTATACATTGGTAGTCTCATAGGTAATGCATTCATATATTTAAAAATAAATAGCAAGTAGGTCAGATAAACTGGTGATGCAAAAGGTATTTTACAATTACATCTTATTTTGTGTGACGTTGTTTAGTGCAGTATTGTGCGGAATAAGTTGCCAAAGCTGGGCATATAATGTGTGGCATTATACATATAAGTGCATTACGGTGTGGAATTTTGGGCAAAGGTGGTTGTCCTTTGCCCAAAATGGCTCACAATGCATTTATACATATAATGCCACACATTATATATGCCCAGTTTTGGCATCTTATTCCACACAATACTGCACTAAACAACAACAAGGCACACAACATAAGATGTGATTCTAAAATACCTTTTGCATCACCAGTTTATCTGACATACTTGTTATTTGTTTTAAATATATGAATAAATGTATAAAATCACATGATTTAAGTAAAAAAAGCACACTTGCAGTCTCATAGGTAACACATTTATATATTGAAAATAAATTGCAAGTAGGTCAGATAAACTGGTGATGCAAAAGGTATTTTAGAATCGCATCTTTTTTGTGTGCCGTGTTGTTGTTTAGTGCAGTATTGTGTGGAATAAGATGCCAACGCTGGACATATAATGTGTGGCATTATACATATAAGTGCATTACGATGTGGCATTTTGGCCCTCATTCAGAGGCGCTCGCAAGAAGCGACGGCTCATTCTGAATGAGGACGGCCGCTTCTATTTATAAGTACCACCCACAGCTTTAGCGACCGACCAGGTTGATGGTCGCGATGGTCAAGACCATCGCGACCATCGGGGCTTGCGACGAGACCCTAAGGTTGGGTCTCGGCAGCCGCAAGCGCCAGGGAGCTTCCTGCTCTGATCGAGCAGGAAGCTCCCCACTGACATCACTGCTGATGTCAGTGCATTCGCCCACAAAACGGCAGGCGTTGTGAAACCACACCCCGGCCCCGCCTACAAAATGGGCCGAGCTGTCAATCAACATCGACAGCTGGCCCTTTTGTAGTGAGCTCCGGAGCGAGAGAATTTCTCTCTCGCTCCAGGGCTTGCGCTGGCGCAGTGCGACCGCTGCACATGCGCAGGGCCTAAACATCGACCCGGTTGCGAGCGCTCAGCACTTGCGACCGGGTCTGAATGAGGTCCTTTGTCCTTTGCCCAAAATGCCTTACAATAATGCACTTATACGTAAAATGCCACCAGGGCCAGACAGGGAATAAAAATAGGCCCTGGCATTTAAAGCATACTGGCCCACCTTGGCGTCAGCATTTGGCCCCAGGTGTAGAATCCTCAACTTACTATTCCTGACTCCTACTTCTTCTTAGTCTTTGCTCTTACACATATACACTACCGTTCAAAAGTTTGGGGTCATTTAGAAATTTCCTTATTTTTGAAAGAAAAGCACTGTTTTTTCAATGAAGATAACATTAAATTAATCAGAAATACACTCTATACATTGTTAATGTGGTAAATGACTATACTAGCTGCAAACTTCTGGTTTTTAAAGGAATATCTACATAGTTGTATAGAGGCCCATTTCCAGCAACCATCACTCCTGTGTTCTAATGGTGTATTGTGTTTGCTAAGCGCGTTAGAAGACTAATGGATGATTAGAAAACCCTTGTGCAATTATGTTAGCACAGCTGAAAATGGGTTTGCTCGTTAGAGAAGCTATAAAACTGGCCTCCCTTTTTGCTAGTTGAGTATCTGGAGCACGACATTTGTGGGTTCGATTATCCTCTCCAAATGGCCAGAAAAAGAGAACTTTCATGTGAAACTTGACAGTCTATTCTTCTTCCTAGAATTGAAGGCTATTCCATGCGAGAAATTGCCAAGAAACGGAACATTTCCTACAACGTTGTGTGCTACACCCTTAAGGATTCTGGATTTCAAACTCTATACGCTCCTACCTATACCTTCTAAAACCTGCCTATAAACCTCTAAAATTGACGCTATTTGCATACGCAGTCATACAGTAAAATAAAGACTTTAGACCTTGAACCTGTGTTTCCAAAGCACAAAGTATTATTAAACCAAAGTACAGATAATACACGCTGTGATCTAAGTACAATTTAGTGCAAAGAAATTATACAGACCCACGATACAGTTATTACATATGCAAAAAAACAGTGATTAAACTTCAAACAATGAGAGAGGGAGAGAGGGAGAGATGTCTGCTGTGAGCACATTTCCAAGATGGCTGATGAGGGGGTGTGTTTGGGGGGGGTTGTTAGGGCCCGTCCTATTGTTCAAACCGCATGGTCTCCGAACACAAACTCCATTTTGAATGTAAGAAAACTCACATAATGTTGTAACTCTGTAAATCATATATCCATTAATGATCATACTTATAATAACTACAACAACCTATTTGTACTATACAACAACAAAACTGAGTAGAATTATAACTATAATAACAAAACTATTAATTGACAACTTCCATGAATCAAGCACGTTTCAATGGGGGGGGAGGGGAGTATCACATGTAATGCCATTGTCTAACCCACGTGCTGGTAGCCATCTTTAACAAAAACTGCAGTGTCTATCTTATACACGATTATTACTTGTACCATTCAAAGCTGTTATTAATTAAACTTCCATGATATAACACTGATACCAGCCTATGGTTACATTCATGATACTATACAAACTTATTCAGATAGTAATTATCATATAGTAGCCAAAATACCAGTACTCACAATACACAATTCTATCATAATACTGAAATAACACCAAACCCATGCCAGTCTTATTGCCATAATCACACTATTAATAATTCACCATTCCAATGAATCAAGTACATGGTACCAGGCCCATATCACAAAAGGAACAACACATGGAACCAAGTATGTATGTATATCTCAGTCAGACCCATATTGAATACTACTATTACAAATTCACTTCATTATTAAATGTTAACACAGCCTTTACCAGACTACAATACAAACGAGTTACACATATACAGGGGTATTCAATATGTGAGCGATAACATCGTTTTTGCGTTAATATCGGAGCTATGACGTCATTATCGCAGGTTTTAGTTTTACACTGTATTCAATATCAAAGACTTATCGCAGTTTTGAAAAGTCTTTGATATAAAACGGGGATAACTTTTCACCATTGAATGTTGAAAAAAAGTGCAGAATTGGGGTTTAGGGGCGCAGGCTTAAAGAAAATAGCCTGCACCCCTGGGACTGACATTTAAAAAAGAACTGTGTCAAAAAAAGTTTTAAAAAAAAATAGGGACATCCCAAAAAATTAGTTTAAAAATTGGGGTGAAAAAAAAAAAAGGGAAAAAAATTATTAACAATAGGGAAATAGGTTCAGGGCTATTCTGCAAGTATGCGGCAGGTGTTTTCTAGAATAGATTTATAGCGGCAGGTGCACAAATGCAGAATTTTTAAAAACTTAATTTAGGGACATCAAAATACGCTAGTACCGATTCTCATGTACCCCAAATTTGATGGGACCACTTAAAAAAACGAAAAAAAAAACCTAAGTGCTCTTCTGCAACACTTCTTCAATGTCGGGAAAAAAACACCTGCTGCGGCTATTTAAATCCCCGACTTTCAATTAAAGGCTAAAACGGGGGTACCCATGGTGTTCCCCCATGTTTTTACAACTTTAGGGGGGTCTTACAATTATTTTAAGCAAATCCAACTTCGGAGTTTCCCGTTTTCGTTAATTTTATATAGAATACGGGGATAAGCGGGAGCGCGCACCAGACTTTAACGTAGGTAAAAACTCCGATATGAAACGTTAACTTCGGCAGTGAAGTTAACGTTTCATATTGATTACCCCTCAAAGTCTACTACTGATTGAGACAAACTTGCTACAAATACACTAACTACCCAAGGGATATTCAAAGCATTACAGCTTGGTAACCTTGCTGTTAATCACCATATTAAACACTACACACAATCTATATAAGCTATATATAGATTAATACAAACTTGTTACAAATATCCAAATAGGCTAACTAATGTACAGTTTACTTAGCCATTATGAGTAGATATCTCCAGGCCTCCTGGGAAATGAAGCTGCATTTTGGCCTCCTTCTGGGGGGGGGGCTGCTCTGCCTGTGTCTCTGGTGTCTCCTTGCAAGAATGTGTGTTCCCAGTGTGTCCCTGTAAGGGTGTCCACAGTGTAAAAGCCATACTCCTCCCCTCACCTGTGAAAAGGGCTTTCCAAACCCCCACCTTGAAACTACTATCCCACCAGTGTGATACAAATGCTAAACAGGTCACTTCAAATGGCCACAGATCAGCCTGCAAAAGCTTGCTGCCCCTTATTGCCCCCCTGCATGCATAACTAAGCTGCTAACATTTTACAAGGTACATTTTGGTGTTTTAACTCTCTACGGTCCATAAGTTGAGAATGCATGTTGCGATCTTCACCCCGATGATACCAGGAAGCTGTGGATAAAGTGCAGATCAGTATAACACCTAACATGGCTTACTTATCATGTATTAAACCTTATATACCAAATAGTCTTTATTTCACAGCATTTGTAATAAATGAATAAAACTTGGATCTTTTACTTTATAGCTATGGAACCTTTTGTGTAAGTGTGCATTATGTAAGTATTAGGGATATGAAAAAAGACGCTACTTTGCTATGTGATTGCGCACGCATGCAGCTACTAAACAGCGTTCGCATGTAGGCTATTATGTATTTACTAATGTGCGACATATTAACAGCGCAACTGTGTGTATTAATGTGCGTATGAGGTATGGTAAAATATGCGATCGCATGATGCTAACAGTAGCATCGCCATATGTACTTAAGTGTGAGTTTAGCTAAAATGGCGCTGGGCGGTCATTCGCAAAATGGCGTCTTGCAGATTCTTGTTTCTAAAATGGAGTCTAGCTGCCATTCGCAAGATGGCGTCGCGCAAGCTAATTTTTACGCTGATTCCGTCTCAGCCACTGATACAGCTTCGACACCCTTCAGAGAACAGCACACACAGGCTCTAACCAGAGTAGAAAGAGAAGTGGGAGGCCCGGTGCACAACTATGCAAGAAGACAAGTACATTAGAGTCTCTAGTTTGAGAAATAGACGCCTCACAAGTCCTCAACTGGCAGCTTCATTAAATGGTACCCACAAAACACCAATGTCAACGTATACAGTGAAGAGGCGACTCCGGGATGCTGGCCTTCTAGGCAGATTGGCAACGAAAAAGCCATGTCTGAGACTGGCCAATAAAAGGAAAAGATTAATATGGGCAAAAGAACACAGACATTGGACAGAGGAAGATTGGAAAAAAAGTGTTATGGACAGACTAATCGAAGTTTGAGGTGTTTGGATCACACAGAAGAACATTTGTGAGATGCAGAACAAGTGAAAAGATCCTGGAAGAGTGCCTGATGCCACCTGTCAAGCATGGTGGAGGTAATGTGATGGTCTGAGGCTGCTTTGGTGCTGGTAAAGTGGGAGATTTGTACAAGGTAAAAGGGATTTTGAATAAGGAAGGCTATCACTCCATTTTGCAACGCCATGCCATACCCTGTGGACAGCGCTTGATTGGAGCCAATTTCCTCCTCCAACAGGACAATGACCCAAATGACACCTCCAAATTATTCAAGAACTAATTAGGGAAGAAGCAGGCAGCTGGTATTCTGTAAGTAATAATATCATTAATAATTAACAACATACAAGTGTACTTCATTTTCTGTATTAAAATACACACAATAGAGCTCATCCTGCAGGGGATTCAAACATGTGCCATAATCAGAAATTTGGTATTTGGTGTGTTCTGTTATGTAAAGTTGGCACTACATTGATTTAGGTCACACACCAAGAAAACGGAAGGCATTTCCTCTATTGACCAAGCCTTAGCTTAGCAGTTGTAGAGGAGTAGTTAGTGTTCACTGTAGGAATTTTTAGGACAGGGGTGCCCAACCAAGAGGAGGACACATCTGCGCACACTAAAGCAGAGCCTTAATCACCATTTTGGTCCCCTGTGTATATAATGAGCATTGGTGTTCCCCTACACATTGTAAAGTAGAGAGTACGTGCCAAAGAGACGTAGGGACGTGACCACTCAATAGTACCGCCAGTTCAACCTCAGTCACATTACATAGCAAAGTAGTGCCCCTTATTCACATTACACCACACAGTAGTAGTTCCTTATCACACATTAGAGTCTATTCACAAAGCCTTGGAGAGAGATAAAATGGAGAAAGATAAGTCCCAGCCAATTAGCTCCTGTCAGTTTACAGGCTATGTTTAAAAAATGACAGGAGTTGATTGTCTGGGACTTCTCTTTATATTGTCTCTCACCAAGGCTTAGTGAATAGACCCCATTATGCCACGCAGTAGTAGTGCATTATAAAACATTTTGCCACAAACAATAATGCCCCTTACTCATTATGCTGCACACTCATTATGCCACACACAGTAGTAACGCCCCTTACACATTATGCCACACACAGTAGTAATGCCTTTTTCACATTAGGCCACACACAGTAGTAATGCCCCTTACACATTATGCCACACACAGTAGTAATGCCCCTTACACATTATGACACACACAGTAGTAATGCCCCTTAGACATTATGCCACACACAGTAGTAATGCCTCTTACACATTAGGCCACACACAGTATGCCGCTTACACATTAGGCCACACACAGTATGCCGCTTTCACATTAGGCCACACACAGTAGTAATGCCTCTTTCACATTAGGCCACACACAGTAGTAATGCCCCTTACACATTAGGGCACACACAGTAGTAATGCCGCTTTCACATTAGGCCACACACAGTAGTAATGCCTCTTTCACATTAGGCCACGCACAGTAGTAATGCCTCTTTCACATTAGGCCACGCACAGTAGTAATGCCTCTTTCACATTAGGACACACACAGTAGTAATGCCTCTTTCACATTAGGGCACACACAGTAGTAATGCCTCTTTCCCATTAGGCCACACACAGTAGTAATGCCCCTTACACATTAGGCCACGCACAGTAGTAATGCCCCTTACACATTAGACCACACACAGTAGTAATGCCTCTTACACATTAGGCCACACACAGTAGTAATGCCTCTTTCACATTAGGCCACACACAGTAGTAATGCCTCTTTCACATTAGCCACACACAGTAGTAATGCCCCTTACACATTAGGCCACACACAGTAGTAATGCCTCTTTCACATTAGGCCACACACAGTAGTAATGCCTCTTTCACATTAGCCACACACAGTAGTAATGCCCCTTACACATTAGGCCACACACAGTAGTAATGCCTCTTTCACATTAGGCCACACACAGTAGTAATGCCTCTTTCACATTAGGGCACACACAGTAGTAATGCCTCTTACACATTAGGCCACACACAGTAGTAATGCCTCTTTCACATTAGGGCACACACAGTAGTAATGCCTCTTACACATTAGACCACACACAGTAGTAATGCCTCTTTCACATTAGGCCACACACAGTAGTAATGCCTCTTTCACATTAGGGCACACACAGTAGTAATGCCTCTTTCACATTAGGTCACACACAGTAGTAATGCCCCTTACACATTAGGCCACACACAGTAGTAATGCCCCTTACACATTAGGCCACACAGTTTTCAATGTCTGTTCAACTACAGCAACACCAACCTTTAATCTAGATAGATTTGAAGGCTGCCCCAACCAAGACCTACTTGGCCACGCTACGCCCCTTGCATCGCCTACCTACCAGAAAGTCAGCAACTATGCTCTTCCAGGGCCGGATTAAGGCTATGGGGGGCCCGGGGCACATCAGACAGGGGGCCCTATTACAGAGGTAGGCAGATGAATTCTCTCTCTCTCACTCTGGGGCCTATTCATTAAACCTAAAAATTCTCTAGAGATAATTAGGTTTAGAACTCGCATGGAGTTCTACCAAATTATAGGTGGAATTCATCATTCCACCTCTCCATAAGTATCTATTCCGAAAAGCTGTCATTTTTGCGATGACAGCTTTTCGGGAAATAGATACTTTTCCCTGCCTACACTACCTTATCGCATCTGGAAACAGTGCTGCGCATGCGCTGTTACATCTGTAAAACCAGCGCATGCGCAGCACTGCCTACAGATGTGTTAAGTTTGTGTACCCCCCGACCCCACCCCCCCCACCCCGACTTACCTTTCCGCGCAGCAGCCTCCGTCCTGCTGGTCTGTCATGTGGTTTCCCAGCAGACCACATGACAGATTAGAAAAAAAAAAAATCCTCCAGAGCCTGAGGACGGAGCAGAGCGCCGGAGGGACTCGTCGGGGGACCTGCACACGCGGATACAGGTAAGTCGATTCTGCTATTCACCACCTCACAGTGGCGAATAGTAACTGCATCAAATTGCGAAAATTCATAATTTTCGGAATTTGATGAATACCACAATTTGTGTGGAAATTAACGCAGGGGAACTTAGCAAGGAGATATCTGTGATATCTCCTGTGCTAAGTCTGTTCATGAATACCAAAATAACGTTATTTAAGGAAAATGTCCTTAAAAACTTTATTTTAGTGTTGATGAATAGGCCCCTCTCTCCCTATATAAAATATATTTTGTTACCATATAATGTGTGTGTGTTTGTGTGTGTGTGTATGTTCTGCCGCAGATGCTCCCAGATGGTATTACTATACCCCTCACCCCACATAGTGAGCCTGATTCTGAGGTGGGTGCAGCTATGGTTACCGACGGGGACGCATATTGGAATTGCACGGAGATCTATGCAATTTTAATAGGTGTTCCTGGACGGGGACTTAAATGGCGATGGGCGTGTTGGTGTCGGACGCAGTTCCACTGGCACCGCCGCAGACATTCTGAGCAACCATAAGGTTGCTCTAATGTCTGATGGTGCAGTTGATGTTCGATTGATGGTGCGTCTTCATGTGCGCATCGGCGGATTTGTTTTGTGGCCGGTGGGTGTCTCAATAAGATGCCTACCGACCGCGGCATTAGCATCAAGATGCTGTAGTGGCTGCGACTTCGTCGCAGCTGCTACTGCAGATCCATCCACCTCTGAATCAGGCCAAGTATTGCTACACCCCCACCCCATCACCCAGATGACAATAATATACCATAAATAATATTACTGCACCCCCACCACCCAGAAGGCAGCAATATCCCCCCATAATATTACTGCACCACCACCCAGATGCCAGTAATATACCCCCCATAATATATCTGCACTCCCACCCCACCACCCAGATGGTAATATACTCCCCATAATATTAATACACCCCCCATCCCCTTAACAGTACCCCCACAGATAACATTAAAGCACGCGAATGCTAGAATAAGCATGAGAGGACATAAGCACCCTGTTTTTTATTGTGCTAATACTGGTTAAAACTGGTTTGGGGGGGTTGCAGTCTCGTTATAGGTTAGGTTAGTGGGTCAATCAGTTGTGTCAGCCTATCAGAGACCTGTTGGGGCGGGCTCTGTTTATGAATATTAGGGCGCTGGGAGGAGTCAGCTTTCTCTTTTCCAGTTGTTATCTCCTCTGGATAAGTACCCAGTGTCATAAGGCTTGTTAATTCCTCTTGCCACTGTCTGTTATCACATTATTCAGCTTATTTTCCTCCTAACCATACTGTCTCTTTTCTTTGGATTCCTGCCTACTTGTGTACCTTCTCTCTGTCAAGCTCCTCACTCCCCTACGTTTGTTCCTCAGCTGTCTGTAAAACCTACCCCTGCTGTGCCCCATCCGCCATGCCGCGCCCGCGTCGCAATGCCCCCCCCCCAGCGGCTGGCAGATGCAGCCAGGCCGCTTTCACTAGCTGCTGCCTCCCCTTACACACGCGCCGCGCGCACTGCGCCCACGCGTGTGTCATCGCGGGCGCTGGCGGCGCCCGCTATCAGCACGAGCAGCGGTGTCTTTGCACCCTCACCGTCGGGCCTTCAGGCATGGCTGGCTGGCGGTGGGGGGCCTTCCCCGTGCCCATCCCAGGCATCAGGGGCTGGCGGCGGAAGCGTCGCTGGCCCTGCTCTGATGGCGGCGGCGGCCATTTTAGGTGCGCAGGGCTCACAGAGCCCTGCGTTAATGGCCGCCGGCCGACAGGACCCGGCTGGCGGCGCCGGAATGGGGGGATTTGTGCCCTCACCGCCGGGCCCACACGACTGGCTGTACCGCCGGGCTGTACCCCCCCATGTTCTCCACACAGCGGGGGCTTTCGGCGGGAGCTCAATCGCGGTGGCCGAGGCTCCCGTCGTTGGCCCCGCCCACATTACAGCGGCGGCCATTTTAGATAGGCAGGGACAGCAGAGCCCAGAGATAATGGCCGCCGGCTGTCGGGATGTGGGGGGGGCGGGATCGCTGACCCCACTACCCGGCCCCGCAGGCTTTAGTCCACAAGCGCCTGCGGAGCCACATTATTTGCGCAGCCCTTTTTCCGCGACCTCCACTGCTTTAGGGGCAGGGAGGACAGAGCGCTACACCACTAGCAGAGCGCTAACCCCCTCGGGTATGGTGCTTTTTTCCAGCCCGGCTGGGCTGCAGGCGTCTTCTATTAGGCGTGGTGCTGCGGCGGATGGACGCGGGGGTGTCTCCGCTCGCAGCACCCCCATAAATCAGCAGTATGGGTTACCTCTCGCTGCGCCTTTGCCGCAGGCTCCCAGCGTCGCGTTTTATGGCCCGGCGCGGCATAACTTGACTTTGCACAGCCCGGCATTGGGGGTGCAGTGGTCCCCTTATTTTGCTCAGGGCCTAGCGCAGCAGGTGCTTCCAACCATCCCGCCAGCGTTTACGCAGCAAGGTTTCGACCCGCGGCAGTCCCAGGCCGCGGGTCAGTTGACGCATCAGGTGATGCCGCCCTATGCGGGGCAGCATTTTTATTCTGCCCCTTCATGGTTCCACTTGCAGCATCCGGTTTCACACCAGGCGCCGGACTATGTTGTAAGGCGGGAGCCAATTCAACAGCCCCCTCTGCCGGCGGCCCCCCCTCCGGGTAGGCCACCCACCCCCCCTTGCGCAAACCACGCGCAGGCGTGGGCTTCCCCGTTAGCAGTGGTCCCAACTCAAGCCCCTGCAGCGGCCGCTGTGGCGCACAACATCGTGTCTAACGCTCTCGTCCCAAGTCCACAGGGTTCATCTACCTCGGCCGTAATTGCTGGTGATGCTGTGCCTACAGAGGATGCCCAGCCGTCGTCAACCCCGAACGTGTTGGACCAAACGGGCAACGCAAGTCAGGAGGCGGTTTCCGCCGTGGTGTCAGCTACCCCGTCGACTTCAGGAGCAGGTGAGATACCATTGCACCACAGCCACATTGAGTTGTCACACTCGGAGGATTCCTCAGACTCCTCCAGTTCAGCTGATAAACCACGTAAGCTAATGCGCTGTTTCATTCAGCAGTTGAAAGGGAAGCGTAAAAGCCCGAATGGGACGCGTAGTTCTGCAAGCAGCTCGGTTCCAGATGCGACGGGTGACGCAGTACACTGCTCTAACACGGCCATTTTAAGAGGAGTTAGGTCCAAAGTGAGGGAGCGTATTAGAAAGGGCAAATACGTAGACATGTTTGCCATTACGCATGACGCCAAAAAAGCGTTGGATACAGCTAAATCAGGGGGGGGCGGCAGCGGAGGAAGCACAGCACAGCTACGCCAATTGGCTTTGCGGGATGTATATTTTTGCGGCTTGCTATACCGAAACTAGGCCTGCCGAGTTTCTGAACATCATGAAGTATTTACACCTCGTGCACAGCATTCAGTTGTCCGCTAGGCACAACGTGTGGCGTCAGTATGACGAGGCTTTCCGTAAAAAGCAGGATGGCCAGAAAATTCTTTGCTTCGGCTTTAAGGACGTGGAGGTCTGGCTTGAGGTCACTCAGCAGAACAAACCCACCACGGAAGCACCAGTGGGCCGTAAGCAGCCCTTTGTTGCCCGTCCAGGTTTTAACACGGCAGGAAAGGGAAAGTGCTTTGCATTTAATAACGGGCAATGTAACAGAGGAGCCAGCTGCCGTTTTAAGCACATCTGTCTGTCGTGTGGAAGCAATCACGCAGTTAAAGAATGCAAGCGCACGGGCGGACAGACAGCTGGACAGGGTGAGCAGCGAAATGCTAAATAGAGCCCTTTCACCGATACAGTTAGATGTGTTGGAACGTTGGTTGTGCCGCTATCCGTTTAGGACGGAAGCAGCCTTTTTGTCGCAAGGTTTTCGGGAGGGTTTTCGTTTACCAATAGTTAGGTCAGTTGCGGCGTTAGCAAAAAGGAACCTTAAATCGGCTAGGGACTATCCTGATATCGTGAGGGCCAAAGTAATGGCGGAGGTGGACTTGGGCCGCATGGCCGGCCCTTTCTCATCTCCTCCTTTGGTGGATTTGTGCATTGCTCCCTTGGGAGTTGTTCCCAAGAAGGAGGTAGGTAAATTTCGGTTGATTCAGCACCTGTCCTACCCGGAGGGAGGATCAGTTAACGACGCTTTGGACCCAAAGGACTGCAGCGTCGTTTACCAGTCTTTTGAGGACGCCCTCCAGATGGTGCAGGGGTTTGGTAGGGGAGCGCTATTGGCAAAAATAGATATAGAGTCGGCTTTCAGGTTACTTCCATTGCACCCCGACTCTTTTAGATTCATGGGTTTTAAGTTCGAGGGTTCATATTTCGTGGACAAATGTTTGCCGATGGGTTGTTCCATGTCCTGTGCCTTTTTCGAATGCTTTAGTTCATTCCTGCAATGGTGCACTCAGGCGGGTTCGGGAAAAACTGGGATAGCCCATTACTTAGATGATTTTTTGTTAGTTGGGCCAGCTGATAGCGTTGTCTGCGGAGAGCTGATTTCATCGGTGCAGGCTCTTTTTCGCGTCATGGGCGTACCCATTGCGTCGAAAAAGACAGAGGGGCCTACCACAGTTTTGTCCTACTTAGGTATCGAGATTGATACCGCGTTGGGTTTATGTCGGTTGCCCCAGGATAAAGTCATTAGGACGCGCGAGTACTTAGGGCTCTGCCTCTCTGCAAAGAAAATTTCATTGAGGCAGTTGCAGTCATTGCTCGGCCTCCTTAATTTCTCTTGCCGAGTGATCCCTATGGGTAGGATATTCTGCCGTCGGTTGGAGAGGGCCACGGCGGGCGTTAAAAAGGCACACCATTTAATTTGTTTGACCAGGGAGCTTAAGGAGGACGTACGTTTGTGGTGTGCCTTTTTAAGGGATTTCAATGGTGTAAGGATTTGGTTACCCAAATTGGTGGCCAACTCCGAGCTCCAGCTTTATACTAATGCGTCCGGAGCTTGCGGTTTTGGGGCCTTTTTCGAGGGGCAGTGGTGCGCTGAGCCATGGCCAAAAAGCTGGCAGGATGCCGGTTGGACATCTAATATGCTTTTCCCGATCGTGGTGGCAGTGGAAATTTGGGCTGCGCAGCTTAGCAATCGGAGCATAAGTTTTTGGTGCGATAACTTGGGGGTACTCCAGGCCATTAACAATCAGAGGTCAGTCTGCCCTCAGGCTCTCAGTTTATTGAGGCATCTGATACTTTTGAGTCTCTAGGGGAACATCGATTTCAGGGCGCGGCACGTCCCGGGAGTTGACAACGAGATAGCGGATGCCTTATCTCGTCTTCAATGGACTAGGTTTAGGTTATTGGCACCTGCAGCTAGCGTTAATGGCTTACCTTGTCCCGCTCATGTAGGCAGATCATCGGGCCGGCATCGATGGACTCGCATTGAGAGCTTTGGCACCAAGCACCTTAAAATCGTATACGGCAGCGTGGGATTCGTGGCTGGCTTTCTTGGCCGAAGTAGATCGGGGTAAGAATATTGACGATAGCATGTTGCAATTTGTTTGGATGTGGCATGAGAGGGGCCGGTCTAGGGCCTCAATGTCCGGAGCCTTAGCCGGCATCTCATATTTTTCGCGCTTGCGGGGTCTGGTAGATCCAACTAAGTCGTTCCTTTTGACCAAGGCTTTGAAAAGATGGGCTAGAGAACAGGCAGGGCCCGGTGATTCTCGAAGGCCGGTTGACACCGGTTTGTTGGGAAATCTACTGGTGGCAGTAGCGGGAGTAGCCTTAGGACAGTATGAGGCATTCTTGTTTCAATTAGCTTTTGTTTTGGCTTTCTTCGGAGCGCTGCGGGTAGGTGAGTTAACGGCCGCTAGCAAGAGGGCAACAGGCTCGGGGATTCTGTTTAAGAATGTGATGGTTAAGTCGGATTTGATCTTGCTAAAAATTCAAAGATCAAAGACCGACCAATTAGGTAGGGGGCATTGGCTGTCGATCCCTGCGCATCCGGACCCGAGCATATGTCCAGTAAGCATAGCTAGGCGCTACAACTTGCAGCAGCCGCAAGGCGGTTTGCAATGGCTTGTTCATAAGGACCTTTCGCCACTGACGCGTTTTCAGTTTGCTGCAATTTTTAAGCGATTTTTGGTGGCGCTGGATCTGCCGGTTGAACTTTACGGCACACACTCATTCAGGATTGGCGCGGCTACTTGTGCGGCAGCAGCGGGCTCTTCCAGCGACGCAATCAAACGGTTGGGTTGTTGGAGGTCTTCCGCTTATAAAGGTTATGTGAGAGGCGACATGCTGCCAAATTAGACAGCGCTTCTGGCGAGTTTGTTTTTTGGGAAACCCAGTGCCTTAAGCTACCTGCCGCTAGGGGGGATTGGAGTTCTTTTCACCTTTTACCCTCCATTGAGGTTTTGGTGTTGTTCACCTCTATCTGGGTCACTCAAATAACTCAGGTTCCCCGACCTGTTGTTGGTTATTTGAGATACGTCTTAAATACTAATGTTCTCTTTTAATAATTTCCCATTACAGGTGGTGGTAGGGTGTTTGATAGGGTGTGGATCGTAGGCCATTCGTATGTTTTTTGGGCTTGCAGGCACCCCCTTGCTCGTGTTGGCCACGGTAATGTGCGCTGGATAGGGGTGCGAGGATTTCGTTGGAGTGGTCTTTTGTCTCTTCTTTGGGACTCAGAGAGGAAATGGGGTGCCCCGGATTGCTTGGTTATACATCTAGGAGGCAATGATTTGGGCACTTGTAAGGGCGTTGAGGTTATCCTAGCCATTAAAAAGGATTTCCAAATAATGGCCGAGCGTTGGCCCCAGGTGCATTTGGTGTGGTCGGAAGTTATTCCTCGTAGGTTTTGGCGAGGGGAGCAGGGTGGCGCGGCTTTGGATAGGGTGAGGAGGAAATTGAATGCCGCAGTGTCTCGTCATGTAGAGGGTTTGGGGGGGCGTGTCATTAAGCACCCCCGTATACGTTTCGAGGAGGTTGATTTTTACAGAGAAGACGGAGTGCATTTGGCAGGGGAAGGTTTGACATTGTTTGTTTCGGCTCTTTTGTCAGGCATTGCTAGAAGTTAGTGGTCCTGTTAGCTGGTGGTGGTTCGTTGTCTAGGGACACCGTTTGGCGGAAAGCAGTGCTCCTCGGCGGCTCAATTTAGTGCAGCTGAACTTGGCTAGCATCCCCCCTTTGAGAGAGGCGAGTCGGTTGCTGCCTTAGGGGAGGACCAGGTCTCCATCTTATGGAGGGATCAGCACTGTGCTAGATTAAGGGGGGATGGTACTACTCAAGGCAGCTCACATCGGGTGGTGGATTATCCACCCCCATTTTAGTAATACTCTTAGATGGGCTGTAGCCGAGGTAGCACTGCTTTTTCGCCACCATGCTCGATCATTACAATCTTATTTCATAATCTGATTTCAATAAATTTGGCTGCGACCTCTTTTTTGCAATCTATATCGTTGTCAGTGTCTTTATTTTAGTGATAAGTTTAATTTAAGTACGGTAAAATAATAAAACTATGGGTGACTTAATGCACCCAACCCCCAGACTGTATTAACATACATGATACAACTTCTCATCCACTGTACTTACCTCAGCAAAAAGATCATGTGTCCTGGTCTCAGCAGACTGGTACTGCAGAGCACGGAGGAGGAGAGAGACAGGCTGCCCTACACAGACAGGGGACTCGAGGGAGAGAAGAGGACTGGGTGGTGGGTTGAGACGAAGGCTAAACACAGGGTAGAGTGGGGAAAAAGGGCAGGGCTTACCGGAGGCAAAGGGGCAGAGTTTCAGCAGGGAGGCCTCAGAGAAGAAAGAGGCTTGCTTACTGCAGCGCACTCACAGCCCTGCAGTGCACACTGCATAGTTTACTGCATACAGGGCATAGAGTACTGCTCAACACAGAGCAGCAGCAGTGCTGGACCCAACCACAAAATTTTCTACAGGTCCAGGAGGCCACTTCTGAGAGGGGGGCCCGGGGTTACTTGCCCCCTTTGCCCCCCCCATAATCCGGCTCTGTGCTCTTCTATTACCTACATCAGTGGTTCTCAAACACGGACCCCACACAGGTCATGTTTTCCAGGTCAGGCAGCAGTTGCACAGGTGTATTCATTACTCACTAACACATTTTAAAAGATCCACAGGTGGAGCTAATTATTTCACTTTTGATTCTGTGAGGATACCTGGAAAACATGCACTGTTTGGGGTCCTGAGGACCAAGTTTGAGAAACTGTGACCTACATCAATAGAAGGACGTTGATGTAGAAGCACCACTATTCTCTTTGACACAGGATCAGTGCTGTCAATAAGAAAAATTATTTTAAAAATAGGAAGCATGACCCACTTACAAATTACATTACCCACTGTAGAGCTAGCCAGCTCTGACTGATTATCAATTTACCTCTTGGGGAGGGGAGCATCATAAAATTTTGCGTAGCACACCTCCATAGAGCTGTTGGTATCTATCTGGTGGATTAGTGAATTAATGTTTTCATACTTGTATGTAGAAAAGTTAGAACCACAGAAAGATATACACCTTACATAAAATCTTTTATTTTTTTTTTTTAATTGAACAGTATTACAAAGCAATTTCTTTGAAAATAATCGTTATAAAAAAAAAAAATTGAAAATTTTCTCTTTAAATTTATGTCTAACAAATGACTGTCCTAAAAATTTATTTTATTAGGAGTCCAAATTAAATGTGCAGAAGAGCTATCTCTTTGTTAAAACAAATGTAATTGTATGTGTATGTGTATAATATAGATATACTGTATATATATATATATATTAGGGGTGAGCGGGTTCGGATTTCTGAAATCCGAACCCCCCCGATCCGAGGCCGATCCGAGTCAGGCTCGACTTTTCCCGCCTTCAGGGTCTCGCGGGTTTTGGATTCTATAAAAGGTACCTGCGTCGGCGCCATTTTCTCACTCGGCTGTGGACAGTGAAGAGGGAGGGTGGGAGTTAGGGCTGGCTGGGCTGTGTAGTGTAGTGCTGTGCTGCGCTGCTGTTGTCCATAGGGGCTGTGTCCACTCCTCCAAAGTCCATAGGGGCTGGCTGTGTTGTGCTGTGCTGCTGTTGTCCATAGGGGCTGTGTCCACTCCTCCAAAGTCCACAAGGGCTGGCTGGACTGTGTTGTGCAGTCAGGTGTCCATATGGGCTGTGTCCACTCCAAAGTCCTGTGCAGTGTCCCAATCCTAAAGGGGTGCTGCAGTGTTGTCCAGGGGGTGCTCTGTCCATCAGAGGTGCTCCCCCCAAGTGCAAAAAAATAAATATTTTTTCTGTGTTTGCGAATTGTGTGCGCAGTAGCCGCACGTGCATCAACAAAGTAGCGCCAAGCGTGCGCCTGTGTCATAAGTAAAGGGCTGGCTGGCTTGACCGTTAAAGGGTGCTGTAACCCCCAAAGTGCACTCCAAACAAAATAAAAAAATATTTTCTGTGTTTGTGAATTGTGTGCACTGTGGCTGCACGTGCATCAACAAAGGAGCAGCGCCAAGCATGCCCCTGTGTCCAATAAGTGCTCCAAAAAATCAAAAACTATTTTTTTTCTGTGTTTGTGACTTGTGTGCGCTGTAGCCACACGTGCATCAACAAAGTAGCAGCGCCAAGCGTGCGCCCATGTCATAAGTCAAGGGCCGGTTTGGACATCCGGTCCGGACTGAAGGACGTGCCAACAATTTCTGACATGTCTACTGTCACTGCATATGATACTGTCACCACTGACAGAATGGTGGAGGATTACATTGGTGACAGCATCCAAGTAGGGATGTCAGACAGTCCGTACCTGTACTGGCAGGAAAAAGAGGCAATTTGGAGGCCCCTGTACAAACTGGCTCTATTTTACCTGAGTTGCCCCCCCTCCAGTGTGCACTCCGAAAGAGTGTTTAGTGCAGCCGGGAACCTTGTCAGCAAAAGGCGTAGGAGGTTGCTTCCACAAAATGTGGAGAAGATGATGTTCATCAAAATGAATTATCAACTCTTCCAGGGAGACCAGCCTCCAGAACGTACAGAGGGACCTGTGGTGGTGGATTCCAGCGGGGATGAATTAATACTCTGTGAGGATGAGGATGTACACAACACTGAAGAGGGTGAGGAATCGGTGAATGAGGAGGATGAGGACGACATCTTGCCTCCGTAGAGCCAGTTTGTGCAGGGCCAGATTAATTGCCAGTTTGTTTTTGTGGGGGCCCAAACGAACCAATCATTCAGGTGTGGCAGACCCTGGTGCTGAAATGATTGGTTTGTTAAAGTGTTCATGTCCTGTTTGGGAGGGCCCATTGACAATTCCATCTTGCACCTCTTTTTTTTCTTTGCATTATGTACTGTTTGGGGCCTAGTTTTTCAAACTGCCATCCTGTCTGCCACTGCAGTATCACTCCTAGATGGGCCACGTGTTTGTGCCGCTTAGCATAGTCATCCAGCTACCTCGGTGCAACCTTTTGGACTAAAAACAATATTGTAAGGTGTTCAGAATAGACTGGAAATGAGTGGAAATTAATGTTATTGAGGTTAATAATAGCATAGGAGCAGAAAAACCCACAAATTCTGTGATTTTAGCTGTTTTTATGCTTTTTTTCAAAAAAATACAGATCCAAAACACAAAACCCAGAACCCAAAACACGGAAGGGTGGTTTTGGCAAAACCAATCCAGATCCAAAACACGAAGAAAGATCCAGATCCAAAACACGAAAAGTGGCCGATGCACACCCCTAGTGTGTACGCAGCTTAAGAGATGTAATAAATTACCTGTCATCCCACTCCCTGCATATCAGCTGTCACCTACACCCTCACAGCGGCTGTCAGCGGCTCTGCACATCAGCCTGTCACACACATGGCCCCCCACATATCAGCCTGTTACAAATATCCCCCCATGCGCAACAGCCTGTCACACAAATCCCACTCCCCTGCATATCAGCCTGTCACACACATCCCCGCCATCAGCCTTTCACACACTGGATACTGTATGTACCCTACCACCTTTCAGAATCCCAGCGACGGAATCCCAACCGCCAGGATACAGAAGGTAAGTAGCGGTGTTGGGGAGAGGGTTAGGATTAGGCACTAGGCGGAGGGTTAGGCACTGGGGGGGGAGTGTTAGGGTGAGGAGAGGTTAGGGTTAGGCACTGGGGGAAGATAAGGGTTAGGCAGAGGGGAGGATTAGGGTAGGGAGAGGGGGTGGGTTAGGATACTGAGCAAAAGGTGTCTATATCCTAACCCTGTCAGGATGTCTGCATCGGGATTTTGACCGTTAGGATCACTAGCACTGGCATTTCGTACCCATCCCGTCACACACATCCCCCCATGCACATCAGCCTGTAATTCACATCCCCCAATGCTCAACAGCTGTCACACATCCTGCCATGCACATCAGCCTGTCACACACATCCCCCATGCAGAGCAGCTGTTACACATGTCCAGCCCTGTATATTATAAACCTCTCACAAACCCCCCTGCACAACAGCTGTCACATACCCATTCCCCTCCTTAGGGATGGCGATCGATAATTTATGGCAGATGTCAAATGCTTTTGCCATCGATAAGGGAGAACCAGATTGTTTCCCTCCATCGACATCTAAGCATAACCAAATGGTTTCTGGGTTTTATTATTTACAAAGTGCTGGGATATGGAGCATTGCTCCACCCCCGACACCTGCAAAGCCCCGCTCCCAGGTTCTGATTAGCCCATGAGCCAGTCAGTCAAAAAACAGGGATAACCATTGGTTGGTGAAACTATCGTTGGTCATCTATTGCATTGTTGGTAACCATCGATGACTACTTGATATTTTGCAATCGATGGGAACCACACCGATGGCCATCCCTACCCCTCCTGCACAGCAACATTTAACTGCAGCAGTCACCTGACCTAGTAAGTGAAGTCAGCAGGCATGGTTACTGAGCTATGTGCTCCTATCAGGTAGATTAGCTTCAAGAAATGGCCATCCTGAGGGCCTCATTTACTAACGAGTTTTATCACCAAAACGAGTGATAAATGTCACTGTGTATGATAAATGGGGCTCCAGCCAAACAGCTCCCAACTGTCAACTGTTAGAAAAATGACAGTTGGGAGCTGATTGGCTGGAGCCCCATTTATCATACACAGTGAAATGTATCACTCGTTTTGGTGATAAAACTCGTTAGTAAATGGGGGCCTGAGTCTCTTGCGAGGAAGAAGCAGAGGAGACAATGCTATGTGGCAGCAGCAGCTAATGATATTATTGTTGTGCTACAGGAGGAGCAGACTGATGTGCCATATTATCATGCTGTCCTGTTATATAAATAATGGTGGCAAGAGTTACAGTGCCCTGTTATATCACAGGTACAGCAGAGTCTGCTGTCATGTAATGTGTTATATATAACAGGGTATCGTGCTGAAACCCTTCGGTTGGTTGGGTGTGAGACAAAAATAATACTGGAAGAAAATCAGTATATCAATCTTTTACTGAAAACAGAGGCACTCGACAAGACAAATGCTGCAGTGTGTACATACATGCATACAACATACATGCAGCATTCGCAATGGCCTACTCTCTCCCTATATAAAATATGTATTTTGTTACCATATAATGTGTGTGTGTGTGTGTATGTTCTGCCGCAGATGCTCCCAGATGGTATTACTATACCCCTCACCCCACATAGTGAGCCTGATTCTGAGGTGGGTGCAGCTATGGTTACCGACAGGGGACGCATATTGGAATTGCACGGAGATCTATGCAATTTCAATAGGTGTTCCTGGACAGGGACTTAAATGGCGATGGGCGTGTTGGTGTCGAACGCAGTTCCACTGGCACCGCCGCAGACATTCTGAGCAACCATAAGGTTGCTCTAATGTCTGATGGTGCAGTTGATGTTCGATTGATGGTGCGTCTTCATGTGCGCATCGGCGGATTTGTTTTGTGGCCGGTGGGTGTCTCAATAAGATGCCTACTGACCGCGGCATTAGCATCAAGATGCTGTAGTGGCTGCGACTTTGTCGCAGCTGCTACTGTAGATCCATCCACCTCTGAATCAGGCCAAGTATTGCTACACCCCCACCCCATCACCCAGATGGCAATAATATACCATAAATAATATTACTGCACCCCCACCACCCAGAAGGCAGCAATATCCCCCCATAATATTACTGCACCACCACCCAGATGCCAGTAATATACCCCCCATAATATATCTGCACTCCCACCCCACCACCCAGATGGTAGTAATATACTCCCCATAATATTAATACACCCCCCATCCCCTTAACAGTACCCCCACAGATAACATTAATGCACCCAACCCCAAGACTGTATTAACATACATGATACAACTTCTCATCCACTGTACTTACCTCAGCAAGAAGATCATGTGTCCTGGTCTCAGCAGACTGTCACTGCAGAGCTCGGAGGAGGAGAGAGACAGGCTGCCCTACACAGACAGGAGACTCGAGGGAGAGAAGAGGACTGGGTGGTGGGTGGAGACGAAGGCTAAACACAGGGTAGAGTGGGGGAAAAGGGCGGGGCTTAACGGAGGCAAAGGGGCGGAGTCTCAGCCGGGAGGCCTCAGAGGAGAAAGAGGCTTACTTACTTCAGCGCACTCACAGCCCTGCAGTGCACACTGCATAGTTTACTGCATACAGGGGATAGAGTACTGCTCAACACAGAGCAGCAGCAGTGCTGGACCCGACCACAAAGTTTTCTACAGGTCCAGGAGGCCCCTTGTGAGAGGGGGGCCCGGGGCTACTTGCCCCCTTTGCCCCCCCCCATAATCCAGCTCTGTTGGTGGTGAAGTGTAGAAGCTGGATTATTGGCTGAGACCAGATCAGTTTAAAATTGAATCGCAGCGACACCATCTTGCGACTGCCCGCAAGACGCCATTTTAGATAAACTCACACTTTAGTACATGTGGCGATACTACTATTAGCATCATGCGATTGCATCTGTGACCATCGCCATAACTTACGGCGATTCACCAAAAGCCCATTTCATGACTTTACGTAGTTTGGGTGCTCTGGATAAAGTGTATATTATTATAATTCCCCTAAAGGATATATTTCAGAAATGGCTTTACAGTATGTCAAAATTGGATTGCATTAGCAACAACAGAGCAAATGGCCACGTGACAACTAGCCTGTGTAGACAAGCTTCCTGGATATAAAGTGTGCTCTCACTCCAGGTGGTCCTGCTCGAATACACACCTTACATTAGAAGGCTTCCTGCAATAAAATACCTTCAAAGCCAAGAGTGTTATCTTAGGTTTGGGTCTTGTAGCTGTGCTAATTTGCATTTACACAAGAGCCTCGGAGAACAAAGGACTTTACTTTTGAGCCTGGGAAGGGTGGCGGCTGCTGAGAGAGGGGGGCGTGTGGAACTATAAGGCTCAGCATTCCACACTGCTAGGTGTTCACTTAGTTTAAGTGAGATTTAAGTGCACCATTTCTCATACACACATTAATACGCACAATTGCGCTGGTAACTAATCGCATATTAGCGAATGCATAAGATCCTGTATGAAAACGCTGTTTGTTAGCTTCATGCGCACGCATCTGCCCCAAGTTAACTAGCGTCTTTACATCACACCCCGCATACTTACACATTACATATTCACATAAGAGGTTTAATAAGCTTTAAGGTATAAGATTTAAGTTTGTTCAGTTAGTATAACTGCTGTGAAATAAAGATTATTTGGTAATTAAGGTTTTATACATGATAAGTAAGCAGTTTTTGGTATTGTGCTGATGCGTACTCTTTCAACAGAATTCCGGTATTATCGGTGTGGAGATCGCATCATGCATTCCCAACTTATGGACCGCAGAGACTTCAAGCAACAAAATGTATATTATATGAACAACTGGTAGGATGTTGCATGGGGCGGGAAACCAGAGACCCTCAGTTGTTGGAGGCTGGGTTGTGTCTATTTGAATCAGCCTGTTAAATGCTCTGTAACAGATGCATCCCCCTTGAGGACCAATGGTATCAGCAACAAACTTCTCTATTGTGTTGTCTATTTCTGGGGGGTATAAATATGTGTGCTCCAACACTGGGTCTTAGTCTTCTTGCTGAATGCTGACAGATGAGGGGTTTCTTGCTGATGCCTAACATCTGGACCAGAGAGCGCTGCGTATGTATAATTGTACTTGGGTCTGTATAATCTCTTTGCGCTTAGATTATATGAGGATCATAGCGTGTAACTGCTGTACTTTTACTTGAATAATACTTTGTGCTTTGGAACCACAGATTCTAGGTCTGAAGTCCTTATTTACTGTATGACTGCGTACGCAAAATAGCGTCATCCTTAGAGGTTTATAGGTAGGATATTAGAAGGTATAGGCAGGGGTATATAGAGGTTCTAATTCAGTATCGTTAGTTGGGGGCTCATAGTGAAGTCACTTACCTACTCACACGGCACATACTGTTATCGATATCTCAGCAAAGGTTGGAGTGGCCACATGCAGGGTTTACCTGCAACCGCTTTGTGCGGAAAGATCGCTATCCATTTTCGTGTGAGCCAAGGAAGCTGACTTGAATCCAGGGACAAGAGAGGAAAAAGTTTGTTTTCCTTTGTTGATAGAACCTAACGTTTAAAGGGGTGCCGCAGTATTGAACACACAGCTGAGTCGTAGTTTTGCGCACAGTAAAGATGCACTTTTGCGTATGCAGCTAAAAAGTTGTCATACGGTTGTGTGATAGTTGCATTATTGTGTATGCGACTGGTCGCACCATATCGTATACGTACTTCCGGTTGTGCTTCCACGGTGTTTAAACAAAGCCGCTGAGGTTTAAATTTTTCAATTGTTATCAATATCTGGGTTAACGTGTATTTTTCTGCGCAGGAAAAAGTGTGTAACAGTGAGTATTTGTTGGTAGGGGTAACTTGTTCCCTACAGTTAGAGGTACCATATGACCTTTAAGGGCTAAGTGCTAGTCGCTCGGTAAGCAGCTTACCGTTCTATACACAGTAGCAGGTGTACATGTTGTCTTAGTTGCAGAGAAGGTGTGGAAGTTGCCTATTTAAATCTTATCCAGGTGTGGAAGTTGCCTTTCTAAATCTTATCCGGGTGTGGAAGTTGCCTTTTTCAAATCTTATCCAGGTGTGTGGGCGCATCCTGTTAATATCGTCCACAGGTAAGTGAAAGTATCTTGATTGTCTTTCACCAGTTTAAATCTTTATTGAAAAGTGTAGGATTTGTCTCAAAATGGGAGCCGCGCAAACAATAGAGATGTTAGACAATGATGTGCTGCTAATGGAGGCGCCGATCGGATCGGCTCGTCGTATTATGCATACTAAGTACGGTACTTATGCAATAAGGTATTGTGATGTATGGTTTAAAATGACGAAGAGTGTTAGACCGTTTCCCAGAATTGGTAGTTTTGATAAGGATGTATTAGATAATGTCCGGGATCACATCAGTTTGATACGCTTCCGAGAGAAAAAGGGAAAATATTATGCATGTTTAAAATTGTGGCAGCATGAAGGGAATGCGTGGCTTAAAAATGTGCAAGCGACGCAAACTAGCGTTGTGAGCGCATTGCCAGAGAATGCATCCGCAACGCTGAATTGCAATACGGGCGAGCCGCAAAATGGCGTGAACGTGCAGCAAGGTAGCGTTGTGGAGAGTATTGCCAGCAGTTCAAACTCACCTCCCCCACCTTATGTGGATGGAGGTGCAAGTACAGTTACCAAAAATACCCATAAAAATGTAACAAGTAATTTGTAACCTCTCTTAAGCAACCATAAGGAAAATGTTTATGATGTGGATGATGAGCCTATTGTAATGTCTGCCATTTCCCATGATGTGCAAATGATAGATGCTGCATCACCACAATCACGAGTGGTGCCGCCATCTTCATCGGTAACAGCAAGGGAAGTGCTAATACACTCTGCACCCGTAAAGGAAGTTGTTAATACCATACGTAGCAGCAGCAGATTAAACCCCCAGCCAGGTGACCAGGTCAAAGGTAGCAGCGCTACCGGTCTGCATCCCATTCGGACGATAACTGTTCCGAATGGAAACGTAGATGCAAACGGTGTAGTGCCCACGAGGGAAGTAGTAATGCATTGTCCTTGGACAAGAGCAGAACTAAATTCCATCATAAATGATATCCCCGATCCCAAAAAGGAACTAGCCAAATGTCAAAGATTTTGGAGGAATTTGGGTAGTTCTCATGAGCCAACTAATAAAGATTGACGTGTGGTGTTAAGGGCCTGTCTACCACGCAATACCGACGTGACAAAATGTATCACGGATTGTGTATTGGATGGTGATGTTCCCTTAACAGACCAAGTAAACCAAGAATATATTTCCCGCATCATAACTCAATTGGGTATATATATTTTCCAGTAGTAGTTAACTGGAACAAAATTTTCACCATTAAGCAAAAGGAGAGTGAATCTGCAGAAGATCGACCGGGCACTGCACGCTATCACCCAGTACACTGGGATAGAAGATATTAAAGATAGCACTCACCACAGGGGAATGATAGTCACGGTACTCATGGACGGTCTGAAAGACGACTTAAAGACTCGGGTTCAGACCTCACAACCTGACTGGAGGGGAGTCACAATAGATACACTCATAGAATCTGCCATAGAACATGATAAAAACATCTGAAAGAAGAGAGAGACCCAGAGCGAAAAACTAATGGCTGTCAGTATCCAAGCTCTGGAAGGAATGACGGTAACATCACAGCCAGTAGAAACACCTGCACCTATACACACACTTGCACCTGAACAGTTACACGTCCTTACCAATCCCACACCACAGCAAACACATCCTTACCCTACATATCATACACAACCACAGGTCTCATGCTACCCACAAACTTCATACCTCCCACTATACCCTTATCCTCCATATCCTTACCCATACCCACCATCTTTTCCTCTTGCTCAACTCCCACAACAATCCTTTCATCCACCCCGTTCAAAAAGATGTTTTAACTGTCACCAAGTGGGACACATAAGTACTGCAAAGTGAAAAACACCACACATGAACACGAGTTTCCCATGGGTTCATAGGCAACCCCAGTATCTTCTCCCAGGCCTTATATGACTGTTTACAATCTTTTCAACCGGCCAATGGATCTGTTATAATGTAAAATGTGGACGATTTATTGTTGTATTTAGGTCATGTTTAAATGATATTAAACTGTTGTGCTTTATCTCTCACTCACAGGACATAAGGTTGCTAAGGATAAACGGCAGCCATGCCAGGCTAAGGACGAGTACTCGGAATACTATCCAACCCAGTGGCCCAGGCATTATTTAGAGCAGTAGCTATTAATAACAAGATTTAAATGCAGGAACCTGTATGCAGATACTATATCCCTAGAATTATTTAAAAAAATGATAGGGGGACTTATTTTACAGGTGACGTTTCCAAGAACATGTGTACGCAAAATAGCGTCATCCTTAGAGGTTTATAGGTAGGATATTAGAAGGTATAGGCAGGGGTATATAGAGGTTCTAATTCAGTATCGTTAGAAGCAAAGAGTTGCGTCCTGCGTCTCTGTCCTCCTGTAGTCTTACCGCAATAGGGTCCTGACGTGATGGCTTAGGCATTTCAGCTATTCCCAACCCTCATCCCCCAGATAACACAGGATTTACCATTCCAAACAGATATATGCTCACCTGTCCTGTGCACAACAAACCTTCAATATCACATCACCAGCAGCCATACAGAAGAATGCACACCTGCAATGAGATTGCACCGCTGGGTAACAGGAATAGCGCCGCTGGGTGACCTGGATCTGCTAAGTCCCGCGGGCCGCGACTGCTGCCAGCTCCAGGTAAAAGAAGGAGGTCTCTTTGAAAGACATCCTTCATTTTTTTTTTTTGTTAGGCGCCGCCCTCAAGAGGCTGGCGCTCTAGGCAGCCTAGTGGTAGCGCCGGCCCTGACCCCTACATATACCTGCTTCACCAATACAACATCCTTCTCCCACAGCAGAGAACAGGCAGTATGATCGCGCTGACTAGCACCACACAGTATCACAAGATCCAGTACCCGGAAGTCACCATGTGACGAGGGCACATAGGTGTCCTGCTGCCGTGTAACGTGGCATATGTATCACAATCCTCATTTTTAATGTGGATGAGATAAATATTTTTTGCATACATTCATTATATGAAAATATTTACTATGTTTCTCTTGCCAGGATACGGGCTCCGATAAGAGCCATCCTGGAGAAGAGCTGGGAGTAGTGTGATAGTGTACAGCTATCTCACTGTTTCCTGGTTGTGGTCCCCGGCGCACACTGCGCCTCTTTAAAAAAGTAGCAAAATAATAACCCATAAACCTATCTGAAGATGGCCTACTTATCAAGGACAAGGGTAAATCTGGCAGCACAGCAGCCCCTATAGCCTATGGAGGCTGCATTTGCGAATGAAAATGGAGGGACAGCGGCAGATATGTTTTTAACCAACATACATTAACAAAAGGACAAAGGAGGCTAGGAGTGCTAAAATAACCAAAATGTAGTTTAATATCTCATTAAGATAATAATTGAAAAATAATGTTATAACCAATAAACATATAACAAACCCTTTGGGGCATGTACTAGAACATCTAAAAACAGCATATACTAGATATCCTTAACATATATAAGTGAAAAATAGAACTAAATTCAGTCCAATAAGGGAAATCCCAGAGAATAAATGAGAAACGCTGTGGCCACACTTGGTGAAAAAATTGTCAGATTAAATCCAATAGTTGGCTCAGTATATTAATCAATAGCAGCAGCAAGTGATCTCACTCAGAATTATAAGACAATATGGGAAGTCGATTGTTTTTATGAACCCAGATGAAAAAAAAAATTGAAGTGCATACGAATAATAGCAATGGTGAACAAATGCACAAATGTGCCTAGTTGATAGCTTGCATATTAGGAACAAAGTCAGGTTAAGCAATGGTATTTTAGTTCACAATCCACATCTGTGGATGTATACCTGTGTTCTAAATGTCTGTGGCTGGATAAACCCTCATAATGGAAAACACTGCCGGACAGTGTTCGGGGCTATACTTGGGGGATGCTACCAGCTGCACTGCATTCACCCATGGCCGGATCTTGGGGCACTGACCAGCGCGGTCGTACTAGGGCACCACCCAATAGAGGGCACACCCCTCTCAGCCATCCAGATTTCAGTGGTACAGTCCTGTTTTTCGGACACTGTCCGCTGTTCTATCCACAAGCCGAAGCTACTGACGGAGTGCTGGGCTCGCCCCCAGCCTGACGTTAAATGGGAGGCATACCTTATGGGCATGAACCAAATTATGTCATTCAGGGGGCTTTGCCTATTGTAATTATGCCACACACCCTTTTTCGCGAGCACACTTCGAAGGGTTAACGGATGTCCCAGTTCCGTTCTGTACAGGACGCAGCTCCTGCTAGAGCCAGCCCTGCATCCACCATTGGCTGTCCAAGGCTCCAAGCAAGCTCTGAAAGTGGAGCTGATGCTGGAGTAGAAGCCGTCACTACTCTCCTGATGGGTACAGGTGGGGCCGGATTAAGGGTCACATGGGCCTGAACCTGAAAATGATCAAAGGCCTATTGTTAGAGGCAGAGCACCTATGAGCAGTGCTGTGTGGGTGTGACCAGTGGCATGTGGGCGTGTACAGCCCCTACACTATCAGCCCCAAAGTTCACCTAAATATGTAGAAGTAGAAACCTTGTATAATTTTGTGAGGATACTAGAAATACAATTGTATTACTTTGTTGTCAACAATTTGGCCAGCTGGGCGACTGGTCATTATCATGCTGTCATGGTGATGGGCCTATTTTTATGTGGAGGACTGGAGCTGTAGTCCCATCTTCCCCAAATTCTACTACAACCCCTAGTATCACTTATTTTTAGTAAAGCAGATCGAATTTCCCATAATTTTAATGGGAAATGTGATCCGACCATAGTTACTAAAAATAAATTGTAAAAAAATACCGGGGGAAGCCCTGTGATAATAACGCCACCTGGAGGAGGCGTTATCCAGGGTCTCCCCCGGTTACCGGGCTCCCACTCATGGGGAGAGCAGAGACGGGAGCCGGTACCAGTAATCAGCTGTGTGGTCTAAACAGACCGCAAGCTGATTGCTGTAAAAAAAGAAAAAAAAAATGTGAACATTTCTTTTTCACTTACCTGAATCCAGGGACCGGTGATCGGGCCTCCGGTGATGGCTCCTCTCCGGTCAGCTGGTCTCCCACAGTGCACTGCGGCCCGGTCATCAGGTGATTGGGCCCCAGTGCACTATGGGAGGTCACCTGATCGGGAAGCCCGGAGAAGATCACCGGAGGCCAGGAGGATGCAGGTAAGTGTAATGAAGGGATGGGGGGTCCGCGAACGCGGGGGGCGGGGCTTAGCATCAGTGGGGGGTAGCAGCAACGGTGGGTCGGCGCATGCGCGGGCTCTTAGTCGCGGTATTTTTTCCAAAAATACCGCGACTAGAGTGCGGATGGGATCCGCAGGGACAGAGCTTTATCGCAAGCTCTGTCCCTGCAAGGGATTTATAATAAATCCCTGTGATATTGCCTGAATTCGCAATGCGAATTCACTCGGTAATATCACACTACAATCCGCATTCAATATGCGGATTGTAGTAAATAGAGCCCATAGAGAGCCGTTGGAAATTATGCATAATTATTGATTACTAGCTGGAGTACCTGGCGTTGCCCGGGATTTTAAGAATATTTGTTTACAAAAATCAATTGAAATATTAAACACACAGTATAAATAACATAGTATAAAAAAGCATGCAAAATGGTATAAGGAAGTTTGTTTACATACAACCTCCGATCGCAAAGCGTATTTGGTATAGTCAGAGAGCTGAGAATGCTGGGTAAGCCTGCTAAAGCTATCTTCCATAATAAACATTAAGATCATGACAACACAAAATGCTCGCTTCGAGGCCCTACCCAAATGCTGTGAGGCCCCACAATGAAGAGTATTCAATTAGAGGTCATATGTCGGGAAATTTTCGCCTCATTTGCCTGTTTCAGAGGCAAATTCATTCCGTGAGCGTCCCCGCTTTTCGCCTAATTCAATTGCAAAACAGGCGAAAACTGAAATAGGCGAATGCGGATCAGGCGAAAAGTACTGAAAGAATTGGGGAAATCAGTCTGTACCCCAGAAAAAGATACACTAACATAGGGAATCAATGTAGATGTGTACTAATAGCCCTAATAAGACTATTTTGGGTACTTAAGTTGTGTAAGTTGCTTGCTATTAGTGTCTTTGTACAAGTGGTGAAGAATGGCATAAATAAGTATTTTTTTGGTGAAAATAAGTAGTCCAGTCAAATTTGGGGTACTTGAAAATGGGTGCTAGCATATTTTTATGTCTCTAAAGTGAACTTTTTAAAAACATGAAAAATCCACCTGCTGCATGCACCTGCAATCCCAAAAACACCTGACCCATACTAGGGGACCCCCAAGAAGTCTATTTCGATACTTTTTATGTTTAACCCCCCACTTTTTAAATTTTCACCCCAAAAATGACATTTCTTTTTTGGGGTACTCTTTTTTTTGTTTTTTTTTCAGATTTGTCCTTTGGGGGGCTGTCCCAAGGGTTCTGAGCAGTTTCCCCACGTTTGCACCCCAAAATAAAGATTTTGCACATCTTTTCACCTGCTATTGATTGGAGAATCTATTTTGCTGAATTTAGTGCATCGAGTTTCTGCTTAGGCAAAATTGTCCTGGAATTGAATTAGGAGAAAAGAATTTAGGCGAGATTTTCGCTAAAATAAAACAAGTGAAAAAGGCTTTTCGCCTCTAACTGAATTCCCCTCAATGAGCATACAGCCAAAATTGTGTTTTTTAATTAATTAAAAAATTAACAGCAATTCATTTCGATTCACAATTTTTTTAGTTGCCTCCGCCGTGTTTTAGTACGCTCATATGTAAAATTTCACAATCTTAACTTGTAAACTGTGGATTTGTATAGAAAGACAGATGGACAAATTTTCACTTTTATATAATAGATAATGCACACACACTTATATCTGCGTATAGCTGTGAGACAATGCTGTCATTCCTTATGTGATCTCTTCTGTGCTCTGCAGCTACAACCTACCTCTGTGACTCTGGCTATTATACATATATGTATACATACCTATGCCCATACATATATAATAAATAATGCACACACACTTATATCTGTGTATAGCTGTGAGACAATGCTGCCATTCCTTATGTGATCTCTTCTGTGCTCTGCAGCTACAACCTACCTCTGTGACTCTGGCTGTTATACATATATGTATACATACCTATGCCCATATACATATATAATATATAATGCTAACACACTTATATATGTGTATGGCTGTGAGACAATGTTGCCATTCCTTATCTGACCTCTCCTATCCTCTGCAGCTGCAACCTACCTCTGTGGCTCTGGCTGTTATACATAATATGAGATATGGTAAGAACTTACCCTTGTTATCTCTATTTCTACGAAGTCCATAGGGTTCCACAGGATACCTTGGGGTATAGGTGTGACGTCAGTCATCGGGCACCAAAGAGTTAAGCTTTTCAGCCTCCCAGGATGCACTAGGTCCCCCTCATATACCCCGCCCCAGAGCCAAGGCACCTCACTTAGTTACCAAGCCATAGGCCGGAGGAGGAGAAGGAAGAGAGAGAAAAAAGCTCTGGACACACACAAGAATCACATTCTCACCAGAGGGAGACGGAAAAACCGGTGACCAGAGCAAAGCCCATCTGCAGCACAGGTGCGACAGGGCGGGAGTCCTGTGGAACCCTATGGACTTCGTAGAAATAGAGATAACAAGGGTAAGTTCTTACCATATCTCATATTTTCTACTTCAGGGTCCATAGGGTATCCACAGGATACCTTGGGGATGTCCCAAAGCAGTATCCTTTAAGGGTGGGGACGCTCCTGTGCTGAAAGGAGAATCCGCCGCCCGAAGGAAGCATCCTGAGAGGCGAAGGTGTCAAACCTGTAATACCTCACGAAGGTATGGACAGAGGACCACGTAGCAGCCTTGCAGATCTGAACTGCAGAGGCACCACGTCGAGCTGCCCACGAAGGACCCACAGACCTAGTGGAATGCTCCTTCAGAGAAGGAGGAACCGGTAGGCCTTCATGAAGATAAGCTTCAGAAATAGCCATACGGATCCAGGCTGCCAAAGTTTGCTTTGAGGCAGGCCAACCCTTTTTACGGAAGCCATAGAGGACAAACAAAGCGTCCGACTTCATAAACGAAGAAGTGCGGTCAACATAAGTCCTTAAAGCTCGCACAACATCCAAAGAGGCCTCACCCACGGAAAGACCCGGTGAGTTAAAGGCCGGAACAACGATTTCCTCGTTAACATGAAACTGGGAAACAACTTTGGGAAGAAACTCGGGCCGAGTGCGGAGTACTGCCCTGTTCCCATGAAAAACCAAGAAAGGGGGTCTACAAGAAAGAGCCCCTAACTCAGAAACACGTCTGGCCGAAGCAATAGCCAGAAGGAAAACAGTCTTAGCTGTTAGCCATTTAAGATCCACTGATCCCAGTGGTTCAAACGGCGGTCCTTGGAGAGCCCTCAGGACCACAGCCAAATCCCAAGGCGCCACAGGTGGAACAAAGGGCGGCTGAATGCGGACAACACCTTGCATAAAGGTGCGCACATCCAGGATTGTAGCAATCCTACGGTGAAACCATACAGACAGGGCCGAAACCTGTACCTTCAAAGAAGCAAGGCGAAGCCCATGATCTAGTCCCGCTTGCAGGAAGGCGAGAATCCGAGACAGACGAAACTCCCGCGGTGCATAACCTCTCGGTCGACACCACTGGAAGAACGTATGCCACACGCGATGGTATATCCTCGCGGAAGCCGGTTTCCGAGCTCGCAACATGGTACGCACCACAGAGCTGGAAAACCCCCGGGACCTCAGCATGGCCGTCTCAACAGCCACGCCATCAAAGACAACCGAGTCAGGTCCGGGTGAAGACAAGGACCCTGAGACAGAAGGTCCGGTCGTAACGGCAACAGCAGAGGACTGTCCACGGACAGACCCTGAAGGTCTGAGAACCAGTGCCGTCTGGGCCACGCGGGAGCTATCAACAGGAGCGTCCCTCCTTCCTGTTTGACTTTCCGGATTACCCGTGGAAGAAGGGAGACCGGAGGGAACAGGTATGCGAACCGGAAAGTCCACCGGACGGACAGAGCATCCACCAGAGACGCCCCTTCGTCTCTTGTGCGAGACCCGTACACCGGCAACTTGTTGTTGTGCCGGGACGCCATGAGGTCGATCTCTGGAAGACCCCATCTGTCCACCAGCAGTTGAAAAACGTCCGGGTGCAGGGACCATTCCCCCGGATGAACGTCCTGGCGACTTAGAAAGTCCGCCTCCCAATTTAGCATTCCCGGGATGAAGACCGCTGATATGGCCGGAAGATTGCGCTCCGCCCATACCAGGATCCGAGAGACCTCCATGAGAGCCGCCCGACTTCGGGTTCCTCCTTGCCTGTTTATGTAGGCCACGGTGGTAGCGTTGTCCGACTGGACCTGTACCGGACGACCCTGGAGAACCCGATGTGCCTGCTGGAGAGCATTGAAGACCGCACGGAGTTCCAAGACATTGATTGGAAGCTCCGCTTCTGTCGGCGTCCACCTGCCCTGGAACAAGTGTGGACCCGAAACTGCTCCCCAGCCCCGAAGACTGGCGTCCGTTGTCAACAGGACCCAATTTGGAACCCAGAACAGACGTCCCCCGCTGAGATGGGTCGTCTGTAACCACCAGGCAAGGGACAGGCGAACCTCCGAGGTGAGCACAATCGTCTGGGACTTCAGAGACTGAGGCAGCACGTTCCACTTGGACAGAATCAGGTGCTGCAGAGGTCTGGAGTGAAACTGGGCATATTCCACCATGTCGAACACCGACACCATGGAGCCCAGTAACCTCATCGCCGAGTGTAGAGACACCCGACGGCTGAGCAGACAACTGCGCACCCTCGACTGTAAAGCAGAGATCTTTTCCTCCGTCACGAAGATCCTCTGCTGTTCCGAGTCCAATAAGGCTCCGAGGTGCAGAATCCTCCGAGACGGGATTAGAGTGGACTTCTGCCAGTTGATTATCCAGCCGTGCCGTTGCAGTAGCGCAATGGTCAGGTCCAAGTGGCGTAGAAGGAGCTCTGGAGATCCTGCCACCAATAAAAGGTCGTCCAAGTACGGCAACATGCGGACTCCCTGCAGCCGCAGAGAAGCCGCCATGACCGCCATCACCTTGGTTAAAACATGTGGTGCTGTCGCCAGGCCAAAAGGTAACGCCCGAAACTGGAAGTGGTCACTGCGGATTGCAAACCTGAGGAACTGTTGATGGCGCAAAAGAATAGGGACATGCAGGTAAGCGTCCTGTATGTCCAATGACACCATGTAGTCCCCAGGTTCCAGTGCCAGAATGATGGACCGTAGGGTCTCCATCCGAAACTTCGGAACCCGCAAAGACCTGTTGAGAGCTTTGAGGTTGAGAATCGGACGATATGACCCATTGGGTTTCTGTACCAAAAAAAGATTTGAAAAGAAACCCTGGCCCCTCTGGGAGAATGGAACAGGCACTATAACTCCAGCCTGGAACATAGTGTGCAATACCTTCCGCAGCTCCGTAGCCTTGTTCCGGTTGGATGGTAGACCCGTGGTGAAGAATCGAGCCGGGGGTCTGCGCCGGAAGGAGAGGGCGTACCCGTGGGAGACCACCTCGAGAACCCAAGTGTCTGTCGTAGTGGCCGACCAACACTGGGCGAACTGCAGCAGGCGGCCTCCCACCTTGGGATCCCCCAAAGGGAGGCCCGGACAGTCAGGCCGCAGGCTTGTCATCTGGCTTGGGGGCCGGACGTCTGGTACTCCATGCCTGCTTCCGGGGCTTGGCCGATTTCTTAGGGCCAGCCTGTCGAGGAAACGACTGTGGTTTGGGCCTGCCCTGGGCCCTAGATGACCGAAAGGACGATGGTCCAGAACCAGAAGGAGCAGCGGCCGACGGGAGACAAGCCGATTTGGCTGCCGCCAGCGTGGCCACAATCTTATCCAGATCCGGACCGAAGAGAACTTCTCCGGTAAATGGCAACGCCTCCAGACCCTTTTTGGAATCTGCGTCCGCCTTCCAGGATCGCAGCCACAAGGTGCGACGAGCAGCTACCGCTTCTGAGGAAATTCTAGACACCAGAGTACTAATGTCTAAGGCCGCCTCGTTGATATAAGTGGCCGAATCACGGAGATTACCAATCAACTCCGCCTGTTCGGCCGGACAGTCGGAATCAAAAGATGCCTCTAATGAATCCGCCCAGCGCTCCATCGCTCTGGCAACCCAGCAAATGGCCATAGCCGGCCGTGCTGCCCCCCCCCCCGCAAGGGAATAAGCGGACTTCAGGCAGATCTCCACCTTGCGGTCCGTAGCATCCTTAAGGGAGGACATGGATGGCATCAGCAATGTGGCACTACGGACAAGATGGGTCACGTGAGAATCCACCTGTGGAGGGGATTCCCACTTCGCAAAATAATTATCCGCGAACGGATAAGCCACCGCCAGGCGCCTCTGCGGCTGGTATCTTTTGCCAGGGTGTTTCCACGCCTCCTCTAAATGGTCCACTAACTGACCCGAAAGAGGAAAGACTGTGGCATCGCCCTTCACATCCTTGAAAAAGGCATACTTAGATTTAGCCGCTGGGGGAACTTCGTCCTCAATCACCAAGGCTGATAAGTCCAGGAATATATACTTTGGACTTAGCATCAGCGTCCTTTGTATGGAGGGGTTCCTGATCGTAAGGATCCACAATCTCCCCATCATCAGACGTCCGCTCGTCATCCTCATAAGGAGCTGACAGAGACGCCACCGGCCGTTTATGAGGCCGCATCACAGACTCCCCTTGCAACACATCCGACAAGTGCTGTACAGAACTCGTCAGGGAGTTAACCCACGCTGGCTCCTGAGAAACCGGGAGCGGGGAAATAGGGAGACTGTGGGGTACCACCAATTGTCGTGGGAAACCCTGCATGGGTGACGACACCACTGACTGCTGGGACAAACCCATCGGTGTAAACGCGGGCTGCGGAGCTAACTGGCCCACTAAGGCTGTAGCGCCTGAGCGAAACAAGCCCAGGGCGCCTCCTGTACCGGTGCTGTAACCATAAGAGGCCGCGCCATGGACAAACACTGCCGGCAGAGGCCCTCCGCGCTACCCTCCCCCTCCGCTAACGGTACTTTACACGTAGTACACTGTAGCCGGAGGGGAAAATCACTTTCAGACATAATGGCACCACGTATGTGACCCCTCTCACCAATTATATATTAAATAGGCAAGAGACCACCCTGCAACACCGCACCGCAAGGGCTTAGCAGAAAGAACAGGGACAGTAATAAAGCTGACAGTCACATACAATGCAAAGAAATATCAATTCCTGCACTAACAGCGCTGATCACTCAACAACACAGACACAGGGCCTGGTAGGACACAGCGCAGCATACACAGACCTGACCCAAATCGGAGGAGAGGTATGCGGGGGGACCCAGACCACGATGCTTCCGTCCAGGCTTCCAGCAGCGTTCACCATGCGTTCAGAGAAGATGGCCGCCGAGGAGCAGAGAGGAGGCTGGCCTGGGGGAGGAGCGCTTCCACAGGACCAGTCGGCAGCGTGCAGAGAGGGCTGTGTGCAGCGGAGCAGGCGCCGGCTGTGAGAGAGGGAAGGCGCGCTCCCCTGGCATGCATTTAACCCCTGGGACGCCGCAGCGCTACCGCTCTGCTGCGGTCCGCTGTCCCAGGGGGTAGTGGAAGCGCAGGTTGGTCGCCTGGCTCCACGCTGCAGCCAGTCCCCAGGGAGCCCCCTGCCTGGGGACTTAGGACCATGTGACCAGCGGGGACCCACCGCGGGACCCCGCTGCTTACCTTTGTCCCCCTTAAATCAGGCCATGGTCCAGAACATCTGGGGTCACCGCTAGCTGTGACCCCAGATGCTCACCAGCATCCCCGGATCGGTACCGGCGTTCAGGTACCGGCGGGGGTGTAGGGAAGATAGCATGGACGTCAGGCCTGACTGTCCATGCTGTACATCCAGATGTGCAGCCACAGCTGCATAGAAGAAAGCTTCAGGGGCTCTTCTAGCCCCCACTCCGACAGGTGCACCTGACTCCGGCCGGGCACCAAACTAAACTGAGGTACCTTGGCTCGGGGGCGGGGTATAGGAGGGGGACCTAGTGTATCCTGGGAGGCTGAAAAGCTTAACTCTTTGGTGCCCGATGACTGACGTCACACCTATACCCCAAGGTATCCTGTGGATACCCTATGGACCCTGAAGTAGAAATATGTATACATACCTTATGCCCATATACATATATAATATAGGAGTGAGCGGGTTCGGATTTCTGAAATCCGAACCCCCCCGAGCCCCCCCGATCCGAGTCAGGCTCAACTTTTCCCGCCTGAATCGGATCTGAAATCGAGGCAAAACGTCATCATCCCGCCTTCCGAGTCTCGCGGGTTTTGGATCCTATATAAGGTACCCGCGTCGGCGCCATTTTCTCACTCGGCTGTGGACAGTGAAGAGGGAGGGTGGGAGTTAGGGCTGTGTAGTGTAGTGTAGTGCTGCTGTTGTCCACTACTTCAAAGTCCATAGGGGCTGGCTGTGTTGTGCTGTGCTGCTGTTGTTAATAGGGGCTGTGTCCACTCCAAAGTCCTGTGCAGTGTCCCAGTCCTAAAGGGATGCTGTAGTGTTGTCCAGGGGGTGCTCCCCCCAAGTGCTAAAAAAATAATATATTTTCTGTGTTTGTGAATTGTGTGCGCAGTAGTCGCACGTGCATCAACAAAGTAGTGCCAAGCGTGCGCCTGTGTCATAAGTAAAGGGCCGGCTGGCTTGACCGTTAAAGGGTGCTGTAACCCCCAAAGTACACTCCAGTCCAAACCAAAAAAAAAATTATTTTCTGTGTTTGTGAATTGTGTGCGCAGTAGCCGCACGTGCATCAACAAAGTAGTGCCAAGCGTGCGCCTGTGTCATAAGTAAAGGGCCGGCTAGCTTGACCGTTAAAGGGTGCTGTAACCCCCAAAGTACACTCCAGTCCAAACCAAAAAAAAAATAATTTTCTGTGTTTAGCCGCACGTATATATCAAATCGATATAACATAAATGGAGGACCAAACTTTCTCCGATAAAAATAAAATAGAGAAAGATCAAGAACCACTTCCTCCTAGTGCTGAAGCTACTGCCACTAGTCATGACATAGACGATAACATGCCATCAACGTCGTCTGCCAAGGCCGATGCCCAATGTCATAGTAGAGGGCACATACAATCCCAAATGACAAAGTTCAGGAAAATGACCTTGAAAAAAACATTTAAATCAGCTGAAGAGAAACGTAAACTTGCCAATATGCCATTTACGACACGGAGTGGCAAGGAACGGCTAAGGTCGATCCCTTGTATGTTCATGACTAGTGGTTCAGCTTCACATGACGATGGAAGCCCTCCTCCCACTAAAAAATCAAAAGAGTTAAGCTGGCAAAAGCACAGCGAAGAACTGTGCTTTCTAAGAAGATATCACAAATCCCCAAGGAGAGTCCAAGTGTGGTGGTGGTTGCGATGCCTGACCTTCCCAGCACTGGACGGGAAGAGGTGGCTCTTTCCACCATTTGCACGCCCCCTGCAAGTGCTGAAAGGAGCACCCACAGTCCACTTGCTGATATGCAAATTGAAGATGTCACTGTTGAGGTACAACAGGATGAGGATACTGGTATAGCTGGCGCTGAGGAGGAAGTTGGCGAGGAGGATTCTGATGGTGATGTGGTTTGTTTAAATCAGGCTCCGGGGGAGACAGTTGTTGTCCGTGGGATGAAAAAGCCCATCACGGTCAAGCCTGGGCAGAAGACCAAACATTCCACCTCTTTGGTCTGGCAATATTTCTATCCAAATCCGGACAACAACTGTCTTGCCATATGTACCATATGTAAAGGTGAAATAAGTAGGGGTAGGGACGTCAACCACCTAGGAACATCCTCCCTTATACGGCACCTGCAGCGCGTTCATAAAAAGTTACTGTCAAGTTCAGAAACTTTGGCTAAGACCGTAAGCAGTCCAGGGACACCTAAATCCCGTTGTCCTGTTGTATCCAAGCGCCTGCAAACCACACCGTCAACTCCCTCCTCGTCAATTTCCTCCTTAGTCAGGATCGGAAGTAGTCCTGCAGGCCATGTCACTGGCATGACTGACTCTCCTATCCGGGATTCCTCCGGAGGATCCTGCATTGCTACGCCTACTGCTGCCGCTGCTGCTGTTGCTGGGAGTCGTTCATCATCCCAGAGAGGAAGTAGGAACACCACTACTTTTACTAAACAATTGACCCTCCAACAGTCCTTAGCGAGGAGGATGAAGTACAACAGCAGTCATCCTGAAGCAAAACGTATAACTGAGGCCTTGACTGCTATGTTGGTGTTAGACGTGCGTCCGGTATCCGCCATTAGTGCAGTGGGATTTAGACAATTGATGGAGGTAGTGTGTCCCCGGTTCCAAATCCCGTCTAGATTCTACTTCACTAGGCAGGCGATACCGAGACTGTACAGAAACGTCAGAAAAAGTGTCCTCAGTGTCCTGAAAAATGCCGTTGTACACAATGTCCACTTAACCACGGACATGTGGACAAGTGGAACAGGGCAGACTAAGGACTATATGACTGTGACAGCCCACTGGGTAGATGTATTACCTTACGCAGCAACAGCAGCAGCGTCACCAGTAGCAGCATCTCAGAAACGCCAGCTCGTTACAAGGCAGGCTACGCTGTGTATCACCGGTTTCAGTAAGAGGCACACCGCCGACAACCTCTTAGAGAAACTGAGGGAAATCATCGCCCAGTGGCTTACCCCACTTAGACTCTCCTGGGGATTTGTGATATCTGACAACGCCACCAATATTGTGCGGGCATTACATCTGGGCAAATTCCAGCACGTCCCATGTTTTGCTCACACAATAAACTTGGTGGTGCAGAATTTTCTGAAAAGCGACAGGGGCGTGCAGGAGACGCTTTGGGTGGCCCGAAAAATTTCTGGCCACTTTCGCCATTCAGTGACTGCGTGCCGAAGACTGGAGCGCCAGCAAACACTCTTGAACCTGCCCCGCCATCACCTGAAGCAATAGGTTGTGACGCGGTGGAACTCAACCTTCTATATGCTTCAGAGGATGGAGGAGCAGCAAAAGGCCATACAAGCCTATACATCCACCTATGACATAGGCAAAGGAGGGGGTATGCACCTGACTCAAGCGCAGTGGAGAATGATTTCCGTGTTGTGCAAGGTTCTCCAGCCCTTCGAACTTGCCACACGTGAAGTCAGTTCAGACACTGCCAGCTTGAGTCAGGTCATTCCCCTCATCAGGCTTTTGCAGAAGCAGCTGGAGAAAGTGAAGGAGGAGCTAAGACGGAGCGATTCCGCTCGGCATGTGGGACTTGTGGATGAAGCCCTTCATTCGCTTTGCCAGGATTCCAGGGTGGTCAATCTGTTGAAATCAGACCACTACATTTTGGCCACCATGCTCGATCCTAGGTTTAAAGCCTATGTGGTGTCTCTCTTTCCGGCCGACACAAGCCTGCAGAGGTGCAAAGACCTGCTGGTGAACACACTGTCAGCTGAAGCGGAACGTGACACGTCAACGGCTCCTTCTTCATTTTCTCCCGCAACTGGGGCTGCCAGGAAAAAACTTAGGTATCCTAAGCAACCCGCTGGCGGTGATGCAGGGCAGGCAGGACCAAGTTTGGACATCTGGTCCGGACTGAAACACCTGGCAACAATTTCTGACATGTCTACTGTCACTGCATATGATACTGTCACCATTGACAGAATGGTGGAGGATTACATCGGTGACAGCATCCAAGTAGGCATGTCAGACAGTCCATACCTGTACTGGCAGGAAAAAGAGGCAATTTGGAGGCCCCTGTACAAACTGGCTCTATTTTACCTGAGTTGCCCCCCCTCCAGTGTGTACTCCGAAAGAGTGTTTAGTGCAGCCGGGAACCTTGTCAGCGAAAGGTGTATGAGGTTGCTTCCACAGAATGTGGAGAAGATGATGTTCATCAAAATGAATTATCAGCTCTTCCAGGGAGACCAGCCTCCAGAAGGTACAGAGGGACCTGTGGTGGTGGATTCAAGTGGGGACGAGTTAATACTTTGTGAGGATGAGGATGTACACACTGAAGAGGGTGAGGAATCGGTGGATGAGGATGACATCTTGCCTCCGTAGAGCCAGTTTGTGCAGGGACACATTAATTGCCAGCTTGTTTTGTGGGGGCCCAAACGAACCAATCATTTCAGCCACAGTTGTGTGGCAGACCCTGGCGCTGAAATGATTGGTTTGTTAAAGTGTGCATGTCCTGTTTATACAACATAAGGGTGGGTGGGAGGGCCCAAGGACAATTCCATCTTGCACCTCTTTTTTTTCTTTGCATTATGTACAGTTTGGGGCCTAGTTTTTCTAACTGCCATCCTGTCTGCCACTGCAGTGTCACTCCTAGATGGGTCACGTGTTTGTGCCGCCCACTCGTGTCGCTTAGCATAGTCATCCAGCTACCTCGGTGCAACCTTTTGGACATAAAAACACTATTGTGAGGTGTGAGGTGTTCAGAATAGACTGGAAATGAGTGGAAATTAAGGTTATTGAGGTTAATAATAGCATAGGAGCAGAAAAACCTACAAATTCTGTGATTTTAGCTGTTTTTATGCTTTTTTCAAAAAAATACAGATCCAAAACACAAAACCCAGAACCCAAAACACGGAAGGGTGGTTTTGGCAAAACCAATCCAGATCCAAAACACGAAGAAAGATCCAGATCCAAAACCAAAACACGAAAAGTGGCCGGTGCACACCCCTAATATAATATATAATGCTAACACACTTATATATGTGTATGGCTGTGAGACAATGCTGCCATTCCTTATGTGATCTCTTCTGTGCTTTGCAGCTACAACCTACCTCTGGGACTCTGGCTGTTATACATATATGTATACATACCTATGCCCATATACATATATAATATATAATGCACACACTTATATCTGCGTATGGCTGTGAGACAATGCTGTCATTCCTTATCTGACTCTCTCCTGTGCTCTACAGCTACCACCTACCTATGAGACTCTGGGTGTTTCATTTCTGACTACTTTCCCTCAAACATCTCCAAGTTATACCAGTGATAAATCATTCTCCATTCACCTTTGTAGAGGTATCAAGCTGTGATGGATGCTTGCGACTCACAACACGTACTGTATGCTACACTTGCTCACACATACACACACAGCCCCAGCCTCAAAAACATTGGGCCTGATTTAGCATTGTGTGCAAAGCTAAACGCAGATTCCCGATTATCAGGAATCTGCACGTGTGCTGAACTCATTCTGCACATGTGCAGAACAGGTCCTACGTGATTGCCTCTACCTGATTGTAAATGCGGAGGCATTTACGGGGCGATGCAGGGGCGGGGATGGCCGGTGTTCCCGGAAACAGGGGCGCGGCATCCCCGTTTTCCGGGAGTTCCAGGGCCAGGATCTGCGTCCACAGATGCAGTTACCTGGCCTCACAAGCTGGCCAGTCTGAGTAAGCTAAAGTCTACTCAGCTGGCTGGTGCTGTCCACCATCACGACCGATGATCACGATGGTTATCCCAGCCTGCGACCTCAGTTGCAGCTGGGATCGCAAATGCAGCAGAGGGTGTCAGACACCTCCTGTTGCATTTGCATATTAGCAAGGAAGGAATTGCAGAGTTGCTTGCATGCAGCTTTGTAATTCCATCCTTAATTGAATCACCGCAATTGTTACTATCACACACTTGCTGCATTTCTACAACATACTAACATCAGTTCCCCTCATTAGCCTGGCTGTACCTATCTGCATGTGTATTCCCAAATTCCAATGTGGTTTGCTCTGTTCTGCCCCTGCTTATATAGGCACCCACTCTATGGGGAGGGGCAGCTACTGATTTACCCTTCCCCATATTCTCTTCCATACCCACCATTTGCCCGTATGTCTATTATGCTCCAATCTAATTCCGTCACCTATGAGCCTTCCTCCTTTCCTTAATGCTGCTCCAAGCTTAGAGAGCACATTAGTGTATTGCCCTCAACACTATGTGTCGCCGTTTCCTTTCTTTTCATAGTCTGCTCCAGCTGACCGAGGCTGCCTCTTATCTCTCCCTTCTCTGGACCAAAGCATTCCACTCTGTCTCTGTCTTTGGTCTCTTCTAAAGGTGGGTACACACTCTACAGATGTATCTGCAGATGATGGTCGTTCATACACACTGAAAGGCCATCATCTGCTTTTGCCCACGGGTCCCGTGGGCCAGCGGGGCTGGTCTGGGCGTGTCCCTCCCCGAGGCTGCTGCTGTGTGTGTACGGGTGGTCTGCAGGCAATTCTGAGCATCGGCTGTGCAGCACAGCCAATGAGATATGTATGTGAACGACGTTGTTCAGACATATCGCAGGTACAAATTGGCCGAAGGGCAGCAGATATATTGGCCGATCAATTGATCAGCCAATATATCTCAGTGTGTACCCAGCTTAAGGGGACTCTCTTTTCTCCCCTCTTCTCTCTGGAGATCTCCCCAGGAGGAATCCATCACTCTGCCCCATCTCTCTAGGAACTGCCTGCACATCCCCCATCTTGGTCTCTTTTTTTTGTCCCTGGCTGTTCCCTTTTCTCTCCTGTATTCTGGGTCTCCTGAAACTAGAGCACAGTCATGCAAAAGGGTTTGTGAATGAATATCTTCGGGTCTCCCCGCCAATTCGCCATCTAACTGTAGCCATAAATGTCAGGCCAGCATGGGAGATGTCATTTTTCTACACTTTCACTGTGTTCTGTCTCACATGCGCTGCCGGAGCAACATACAGATGTGTCCACATACATTTATCCTCTGTGCGCTACAAGTCACGTTACACATAACGGGTGAGCGCCGTGTGACTTCCTAGTGCCAAGCGTCTTTTGTGCTTAATGCACAAGGAGGCTAGATGTATGAGGAAACATCTGTATATATGGGTCACTGTCCTACTATAAAGACATTTTAGAAGGGATGAGCTTATAGAGAGGGATTCTCCACTTTGACTCATCCTTTAATCCATGGTTTATCCTCCTGAAAGTAGCAGAGTCTTATTAAACTATTACTCAGCATCCATTGCAGAATGGTACAATTAGCAGAATATGCTGACAGATAATCAGCATAGACGGGTTGACACTTGCAGTAGCAGGCTGCCACGGCCATACAGAAAGGTGGCCACGGATGTGTGCGATTAGAATGAGGCTCAGAGTGTGTATTAGACTACGCGATATATATGGTAAAGATTAGATGCCAGAGGAATGTGTAATTTCCACCTGCACCAGGTTGGCTGATAAATGTTGTTGTGTGAGGGGAAAAAACGTGTTGCTGCCTGTGAGACTGGGCTGCTGTATTCCTGAAAAGCAAATAAAAAACTCTCACTTACAGCTTCATGGGATTTTATTGTAGCCAGTAAGATGTAATGAAGGTGTTGCTGGCGTGTGGTACTGCTAGTAGCAGTGTGATGTTACTGATGACTGCTATACTCATTATAGCTATATATGGTCACTCTCCAGCCAGAGCGTGCCTTGGTTACAAGGGTCACCCTATTCCTCAGCCGAGGGGCCTGACTGCTGCCTGAGCTGTGCTGGTCCTGTCACTCAGCGTCCGGTGTTGGTCTCAGCTACGTGGCACAGCTGGTAGTGGGCACAGGAGTGGTGCATGTGATCCATCCTGTTTCACAACTAAATGGAATAAAACTTTTTTTAATAACCTTATAATATAATAATGCCAGATTTCTTAAACTATTCTTATAAAGATGATTCACAAAATGACAAATAGCAGATTATAATAATCACATCTCAAAGGTCCTTCCTAAAGATCATCTACACTATTACTTTTAATGGGGCACTCTGAAAAATTAGGGAGATGTGGTGGCCTGACAGATGAGTTTTACTGCACGCACACAAGAAAACATTAACATATAGTTCACATTATGCCACAATGTGCCCCCAATAGACATTATATACCTCCCTGGGCCCTCAGTACACATTATTCCAAGCTGGGCCCTCACTAGACATCAGGGGTGTATTTAGGGATCCAAGCGCCCCTGGCAATGTAGTAGTAACCTTCCAGTAGCAATCCCCCTATGCTGCATTGTCCCCAGTAGTCCCCCCTATACAGTGCCCCCAGTAGTATACCCGAGTTGTAGTCCCCCCTATGCTGCATTGACCCCAGTAGTAGTCCCCCCTATACAGCGCCCCCAGTAGTAGTCCCCCCCTATACAGTGGCACCAGTAGTGACAGCCCCCCCTAAATTGCCCCCAGGAGTGGTCACCCCTATACAGAGCCCCCAGTAGCAGGCACCCCCCATAAAGTGCCCCCAGTAGCGGTCACCCCCTATATCAGTGTCCCCAGTAGTGGCCACCCCTATAGAGTGCCCCCAGTAGTGGCCACCCCTATACAGAGCCCCCAGGAGCGGGCACCCCCCCATAAATTGCCCCCAGTAGCGCCATCCCCTATTTCAGTGCCCCTCCTACACACACAAAGAAAAAAAATACAACTTACCTGATCCCCGCTCCTGACGCGACCGCCGCTGTCCAGTCAGAGTCCCGCCCGCTCTTCTCCAGCATGGGAGAGATGTCATACGTCATGACGTCCCTCCCATAACATGCTGCAGGGGGGAGCCGGCACACGGAGCTCATTAGTGAGCTCCAGCCGGCTCCCTCCGCGGACGACGCAGCAGCAAATGAGAGTCTGTCTGACTCTCATTAGCTGGCTGCTATTACAAACACACAGCCGTGTGTTTGCAAACTGTGTAGGGCAGATCGCTATCAATACGGTCTGCCCTACACTTGTGGGGCCAGGGGACTTGTCCACCCCTTGGCTGCTGGTGGCACTGCCGGACGGCGCCCCCCCTTTGGTCAGCACCCCTGGCGAGTGCCATCCTGGCCAATGGGTAGATACGCCCCTGCTAGATACCTACCTGGGCCCTCAGTAGACATTATGTCTCCCTGGGCCCTCAGTACACATTATTCCACTCTGGGCACTCATTACACATTATACCACCCTGGACCCTCACTAGACATTATACCTCCCTGGGCCCTCACTAGACATTATACCTAACTGGGCCCTCACTAGACATTATACCTAACTGGGCCCTCACTAGACATTATACCACACTGGACCCTCACTAAACTCTATACCTCCCTGGGCCCTCAGTAGACATTATGGACCTCATTCAGAGTTGGTCATTGCGGCTGCACGGTCGTACGGGAAAAGGGGCCGGATATGCAAATGATTCCCTCGCAAGTTGCGTCCCCCGGATCGTTAGCTGGCCGACCAAGGGGAGGAAGCGGCCGGAAGACAAAAAATACGCCCCCTTCTCGTATGCAACACACGTCATCTCCGGGCATATAAGGATTAATCGAGACCATCGAGAACCATCGGAACTGGTCGTAAAGCTTAAGGTTGACCATACCCTCTCTTAAGCTCTACGATCATGTCACATGTGCCATGACGCTACTTTGTTAATTATGCACTCCCATAAACCGCCGTTCGCATAATTAGGCACGCCTGCGTTCGGATCTCCACTCCCCCGTTTTCAAGCACCTTCCCCTGTTACCACCCACAAACGCCTCAATCTGTCACTCAAACTACCGACCTGGCTGTGTTCAAGGAGAGAAAAATTTCAGATCGTAGCAGCAAGTTTGCGCACGCGCATTGCGAACTTTACGCATGCGCAGTTCAGCGAACATTGGTGGCGTACGACCGTGCGGCCGTAACGACCGACTCTGAATGAGGTCCTATGTCTCCCTGGACCCTCAGTACACATTATTCCACTCTGGGCACTCATTACACACTATACCACCCTGGACCCTCACTGGACATTATACCTCCCTGGGCCCTCACTAGACATTATACCTAACTGGGCCCTCAGTAGACATTATACCACACTCTACCCTCACTAAACTCTATACCTCCCTGGGCCCTCAGTAGACATTATGTCTCCCTGGGCCCACAGTACACATTATACCACCCTGGACCCCCACTAGACATTATACCTCCCTGGGCCCTCACTAGACATTATACCTAACTGGACCCTCACTAAACTCTATACCTCCCTGTGCCCTCAGTAGACATTATGTCTCCCTGGGCCCTCATTACACATTATACGACCCTGGGACCTCACTAGACATTATACCTCCCTGGGTCCTCACTAGACATTATACCACACTGGACCCTCACTAAACTCTATACCTCCCTGGGCCCTCAGTACACATTATGCCTCCCTGGGCACTCAGCAGACATTATGCCTCCCTGGGCCTTCAGTAAAACTTTACCACACTTGGCCCTCAGTTTTAGATTATCCCTCTCATTGCCATCAGTAGGCATTATACCACAGACTGCCCTTAGTTGGTGATGTTCTCGCCACTAGATGGTGGTTGTAACAAGATTTCTGAACAGAATGGAATAAAAGGTTTTTAGAACCGTTTAATATGCCATTACCCAATTTCTCTTATACTTTTAGCAGATATCACTTAACAAAAAATAAAACAAAGATGATTTATTAGCAAAGCAAAACCCAAGTGTAATCTTTTCTGTGAACCAATAACACTATGCACGTGGCCATAAAACACCACGTTGACATGAGTGTATCACCATTGTAAGTCACATAAGGAAAATAATGTAAATCTAGTTGGGCACCAATTGCAAGATTGATTTATCCAAATGCACATGGCCATAGGCTACAGAGAGTATCTATTACCCACTGCATCCAAGCCCTGGACGGTATCGCATTTCTAGGCTTGGTGCATATGACAAATGCGGTCAAACCCGTATTTTCGCATTTCTCCCATTGCTGCATCCTGCCCATAGTCCTATGTCACTTGTCCTCTCTCCTTAGGCCACTACGGAGCCACAGGCAGGCAGTTCATAGAAGTTGGTGCTATTTTCTCTTATATCAACATAACACAGGAAAAAGTCAGTGTTATGGGGTCCATACATCTGCAATGTATCGCCCCAATTTCCCGTTCTGTCCAACGGTGGGGTCGGGGAATTAGGGAAAATTTATCATGTTAGAAATCCTCGATTCACTGATCCCGACTGAAAAATGATTGGGGTCGGGGATTTTTCACATGCTGTTTTTCCCCAATCCAACGATGGATTGCGGATAGGAAGAACGGGGAATTAGGGCTTTAGATGCGTCGTCTGCATTACTCTATAGCAGTGGTTCTGATCCTCAGTCCTCAAGTTTACCCAACAGGTCATGTTTTAAGGATTTCTATGTGTGGAAGAAGGCTGAATAATTAATGACCCAGCAAAATTGATTAACTCACCTGTGCAAGATTAAAGAAATACACAAAACATGACCTGTTGGTGGCACTTGATGGCTGGGGTGAGAAACCCTGGCTTACAGTAAGAGCCTTCAGTTGTGTATCAGTGAAATCACATGTACCTGTGATGCTGGATATTACTGGGGAAGGACGGAGGGATCTTCAGATATTGGGCAGCTCCTCAGAGATAAAATGCTGGAGTCTCTCTAGGTATTGTTCGTATTCCTCTAAGTCATTGTGCCCTCCTCCTACCACCCAGAGTGGCCGCACAGCCTGTGGGCAGCGTTCGTAGAGTGCCAGTCCATGGGAGAAGCCCACAATCTCGTCATCAGTGCCGTGTATGATGAGCACAGGACAGGTCACCTTGGCGATTTTGTCAATGCTGCAAAGGACATGGTACAAAGGAATTATACAACAGAAACAACATGTAATAGGGCCACTAAATATATAGACTGGAAAATTGCCAAAATACATCATATAACATTCAAAGCTGCTCATGAAGAAGATCACATACTATGGCAGAACTTATGTGGGACAATTAATATACTGTTGGTAAAGAGGAAAGTGCTATCTATTGGCCTAATAAGCCAAAGTCATGCACGATACCTTATTTTGCTTTCAGTATACAATATAAAAGTAGTGCAATATTTCCTATGTATAAATAGCCATGGTATATTGGGAATAAAACCCAGTCCCTGAGGTTACTTGTCTGGGATCCAGTGTATAAGTTGTGTAAAGTTGCCTCAATGCTCCTGTTGCTGCTATGCCAGCTCCCGCTGTCTGACAACGTGCTGCCTGTCTGATAATACAATGGGGCAGCATCAGTGAGGCAAGTGCACAGATATCGATGGCTTTTCCTTGTTCCTGCCAACAGGTCTCTTCCTCAGACAGACATACCTCCCAACTTTTAAGTCCATCTATTTAGGATATTTGGGGCGCCGTAGGAGCGTGCATCCAAAAAGGGGCGGAACTTTGTGTAAAGGGGAAGAACTGCAATGAAATGGGGCAGAGCCTCGCTGCACCCCCACTGGTGTCACTATGGGGGGGGGTGCCCAGCACTCTCCGAGATGCTTGGCAACCCCCAGGATCTCCCTACACTAGTGCATAGATGCCATGTGCATACGCACAGCATCTATTCTACCTCATCTTGCCTGGAGCAGCAATTTCTGCTCCCCCCAACTTCCCTCCCACTGCAGCCCACAGGTAGGAAAGCAAAATAGTCCCAGAAAAATGGGACTGTCCCATGGATGCGGGACAGTTGGGAGATACAGACAGGCAGCTCATTTCTCACCAATAAAAGCATGCAGCAGCGAGAGGGGTAGATGCAGGGTGTTATGTGACTGGCAGGAGAAACAGGGTGACAGCCCCCAGAAAGTAAGCTCTGGGGATGAGGTTTTAGCTAGAGAATTATCCTGTAAATGGAAAACAAATTTCTCACTGGCCAAGAATGGAAATTCTGATTAATACTATGTGATGTCACACTTATCCTTGGATAGTGGCTAGAAATATTTCAGTGCATACAAACAGATTGGGCCTACACAGCTGGTATCTGTCTGACAAAGCATACTTCATGGCTGATTCAGTTATACGTGAGCTGCCCCCTGCAGTGCTTGTTTCCAGCACATACTATACTCCAGAGGTAACCCACAGCTTAGGATAAACACACAGCATTGTCTTACCTGGGGAAGGGATCCCAACAGTAGGTCCTCCGTATGTTGGGAAAGGCAACTCGCACCCCTGACATGAGCGGGGAGTGTAATATTACTGCTGCACATTTGTAGCGGGTGGCCAGGTCAACTGCAGCTACAGTCCCAATACTCTGCCCATATAGGATGATATTTTCTGCAGGGGCTCCGTATCTATACAGATAAAGCAGATAATGTAGGACAATCTAATTGCATCACTTCTAATGTAGTTCCTTACAAGATACTACTATATAAAGGCTTTATATATGAACTAGATAAGTGAATGGGTCACTAATAAGAACCTGCCAGTGATACACCGTATATGTGTGGAACAATACAAGACTACATAGGTTGTAGGACGAAGTGCATTTCATATGCAAGGAGTTCATTACACACCCAAGCCTGTGGGTGTCGGCCTCTGGACAAGAAGGGTCTAGTTGTTTAGTGAGGTAGTGTTGTGGGGTGGGGTTAGGTTTGGTTAGCCTATAGGATTGGCAGAGGATGGGTCAGTGCTATTTCAGAGTAGCTGCTTGGCAGCCATTTTATAGAAATTTCTCTGGTCGGCTGTGATGTCTTCTTTTAAAGGATGGATGGTGCATTGGAATGGAGTTATTGAGGAGTTAGTTGGAAGAAGTCAAGGTGCTGTAGGTTAGGGTGGCGGTGCGGTTCTTAGCTGGGAACCACTGTTGGCGGGAAAGAACGGTAGCAGTCACCATCTGTCTTTGGAGCTTGAGGTGCTCTCCATTCCAATACATGGCTTAGGCTGATTTTACCCTACTGGGGTCAGCGGCAACCACCCAACCAGGTGGGCCTCACGTCGTGTCATTGGGGTGGGAGGTGGATACATTGGGCGTGGTAATGGGCTGGCTGCCCGCCTCCCATTTAGAAGATGGATGTGAGTATGCAGTTGGTGATGTTGCATTGTGGGGCCGTTCTTTCTGCGCCACCATGCTTTGTCTGTCTTTCTTCTTTTATTAGTTAATTCAGTTATACATTTAAATAGTTTCATTAGTTTAAAATCAAATAAAGCTGACCTTCCTCTCCCCTTATACAAGTCTCTTTCATTATTTCATTATGATTATGATTGATGATTTACCCTGCACTGTTAGGAGAGAAAACTCATCAGGCGATGGGGAGTTTAATACACATGTACCTAGTTACAGCCAGCAAGGACATCTAAGGAGCTGGGGGCAGCGTGTGTCCATTCACATAGGGAGGAAAACTCCCAAACGTTGGGTGCCAGCAGCATGTTTTACATACAGAGGCAGAAAACAGAATGGGGCAGGGTCTGCTTGGGATTAGGTGGGAAGAAGTTATAGTATTATTGTGAGACTGATGACTAGTGAAATAATATGACAAGGAGAGGAAAACATCCCAGTAATACAGGGCTTGGCAGAAGCCACAACCCGGCCACAGCTACTTTTGGGCATATTTTTCACATAATGATAAATGTCTGCTCACTGAGGAAACCAGTACTGTGTATTTGTCTGAAGACCCTATAAATGGTGTCAAACCCTAAGTGAACTCAACATCTTATCACAATAGTCAGGAAAAGTAGCAAAGTACTTTTTGTGGTATAGTTCCAGGCCTGTACACATTGTGTTACTGGCAATAGATTTCCTATTGTGACTGTATTTACCTTGTACCAGGGCTGCACAAAACCCACTCACAGACCAAATACAGGCATCTTGGAGATTTGAGCCATAACCCCTTCATGCTGCTAGATTAGGGGTGGGCAATAAGCGGCCCTCCAGTTGTTGTTGAACTACAAATCCCATCATGCCTTGCAACAGTTTTAGCATGGCCAAATAGCAAAACTGTGGCAGGGCATGCTGGGATGTGTAGTTCTACATAAGCTGTGAGGCTGCTTATTGCCTATGCTAGATAGAAGGGGGGAGCCCAATGATGGAACATTTTCTTACAATACAATACATATAGCGCTTCACATTAGGCAGAAGAGCAGAGGAAAATGTCACCCTCTGCTTCTATAGTAGTTACACCCTTTGGCTAAGACACTATAATGCCATCAATAATATACCCACTGTCTATATAAGCAACCCCCAATACACCAATTACATTTATATAAGTATTTTATGTGTAAGTGAAATGTATAAATGCACAATACACAGCATATACACTCACTCCATGTAGTATACACATGTGCCTCTAGTGTAGCATATCCCCCGCATACATACTGCTCACCCATACAACACTCGCAGTGCATCAGGCAGAGGCAGTGTGAGGGCTGGAGGAGACCCATATACCCCATCTATACATACCGGGTCCTCAGGGCGTGCCAGGCAGCCTCTATGTCCGCATACATGTTCTTCTCACTCGGCTTGCCACTGCTTACACCATAGCCAGAATAGTCATACGAGAAAATGTTGCATTTTATGCTGGAGCCCAGGGCAATGTAGCGGCTGCACATCTGGCCTAGGTCAGCGGCATTGACGTGAGAAAAGAGTAGCGTGTACCGGCTCCCAGGGGCACAGCGGACATACATGCAGCCCAGGCTGTTTCCCCGCTTGGTGGTGCAGCGGAACACATCGATCATATCCAGCTCCCGCTGAGAGTACTGCCAGTTAGCCTTCTCTGACAGGTGCAGGCTGCATAGGGGAGGTAGGCAAACTGTGGGGTCCACCTGCTCATCCTGTGCCAGGTCTTGGGATGGAGGGGCCTCAATCTCCCGCAGAGTGTACGTAGGCTTCGGGGGATGAAAGGCCAATCTGGCGGTTATGCTGCCGCAAAGGGCTGAGAATATCCTCCTCATCCTCTGGCAGAGCAGTGGTGGTGGGTCCCTGTCCTAATATACTAATCCTAATAATAATATAATACTAATCTAATACTACTATTCCTAATGATAATATAACCCTAATCCTAACTATAATACTAATCCTAAATATAAGTCAAAATAAAATACTTAACACTAATAACTACACTAAAACTATAGCAACTAATCCTAAATGTAAGTCAAAATAAAATACTTAACACTAATAACTACACTAATACTAAGATCACTAATAAAAAATCCACTCCACACACAGCAAAGCCACTACTCTCTCTGAGAGATATCCAAGTAGACATGAGGTAATGTGTCAATGGAGGTGACATCACAGACACTACAATGGAGGTGACATCACAGACACTACAGGGCTGCTGCCTCAGCACCCTGCACACAGCTATCATTGTTATATTACCAGATTACATATGTATTGGGCACCTCTATAACTGTTGTACATAATGTTTATATGTAGAATAAATGTAGCAACCATGTAATAAATGACACCCCTATAATTATTGTCATACATGTAAAGACTATGGCTTCCCTGCGCCCCTCATTTCCCCATCGGCGCTTGGAACCCTAATTGCAGGTAATCGCTGGTGGCGCACACCTGCACCCACTTCCAAATATTATACACTGTTGCATACCTCCCAACATGACCCTCTCCAGGAGGGAGACAATGCTCTGGTCCTGGACTTCCCTGGTAAGAGGAGGGTCTGCAGCACAGTTCAAAATTCAAATAGGGGAGCCTCACCAACTGTGATTTCACACACTGCCCAACATCACTGGCTGGGACTCACTGGCAGTTGGTGTGACTCCCCTATTTGAATTTTGGACTGTGCTGCAGCCCCACCTCTGGAGCCTCCACCAATCATAAATTAGCAGGGAAGTCCAGGACCAGAGCATTGTGTCCCTCCTGGAGAGGGTCATGTTGGGAGGTATGCTGTTGCTAATAGTGGCACATGGCATACTAATTAAATGTTCCATGTAATTGTTAGCGCAGCACTGAGTCAGTGTCATTTGTATTACACCAATTCAACTTTACTCCTTAGCAAATTTAGGCCCCCATTTACTAAAGTTTTATCACCAAAACGAGTGATACATTTCACTGTGTATGATAAATGGGGATCCAGCCAATCAGCTCCCAACTGTCAACTGTTAGTGAAATTTATCACTCGTTTTGGTGATAAAACTCATTAGTAAATGGGGGCCTTAGAATGATCTATATGGCTTATTAACTATAGCAGTAGCACCCACTTATAGCAATCACCCTTTATTATAGCTATATAGTGTAATAGGCGCGTTAGTCAGACAATGCATACACAGGTTGTCAGATCCACTTTGCTGTACTTTATGCCAGAACGTCATAAAGACAGCAGCATGTTCACATCCAGTAGTTTCTAAAGAAAACGCTGCGATCCTGTCACTGACTATACACAGTGGCGACACAAGGGGGGTGCGGAGGGTGGGCCTGCCGAGGGGCGACACCAAGAGTGCCAACTTCCCCTCAGTGACAGGAGCCGAGTGCTGCACTCAGGGACGTATTAAATGATGCTCTTATTCACACAGGCAGCTCATAGAAGTTGGTGCTATTTTCTCTTATATCAACATAACACAGGAAAAAGTCAGTGTTATGGGGTCCATACATCTGCACTGTATCGCCCCAATTTCCCGTTCTGTCCAACGGTGGGGTCGGGGAATTAGGGAAAATTTATCATGTTAGAAATCCTCGATTCACTGATCCCGACTGAAAAATGATTGGGGTCGGGGATTTTTCACATGCTGTTTTTCCCCAATCCAACGATGGATTGCGGATAGGAAGAACAGGGAATTAGGGCTTTAGATGCGTCGTCTGCATTACTCTATAGCAGTGGTTCTGATCCTCAGTCCTCAAGTTTACCCAACAGGTCATGTTTTAAGGATTTCTATGTGTGGAAGAAGGCTGAATAATTAATGACCCAGCAAAATTGATTAACTCACCTGTGCAAGATTAAAGAAATACACAAAACATGACCTGTTGGTGGCACTTGATGGCTGGGGTGAGAAACCCTGGCTTACAGTAAGAGCCTTCAGTTGTGTATCAGTGAAATCACATGTACCTGTGATGCTGGATATTACTGGGGAAGGACGGAGGGATCTTCAGATATTGGGCAGCTCCTCAGAGATAAAATGCTGGAGTCTCTCTAGGTATTGTTCGTATTCCTCTAAGTCATTGTGCCCTCCTCCTACCACCCAGAGTGGCCGCACAGCCTGTGGGCAGCGTTCGTAGAGTGCCAGTCCATGGGAGAAGCCCACAATCTCGTCATCAGTGCCGTGTATGATGAGCACAGGACAGGTCACCTTGGCGATTTTGTCAATGCTGCAAAGGACATGGTACAAAGGAATTATACAACAGAAACAACATGTAATAGGGCCACTAAATATATAGACTGGAAAATTGCCAAAATACATCATATAACATTCAAAGCTGCTCATGTAGAAGATCACATACTATGGCAGAACTTATGTGTGACAATTAATGTACTGTTGGTAAAGAGGAAAGTGCTATCTATTGGCCTAATAAGCCAAAGTCATGCACGATACCTTATTTTGTTTTTTCAGTATACAATATAAAAGTAGTGCAATATTTCCTATGTATAAATAGCCATGGTATATTGGGAATAAAACCCAGTCCCTGAGGTTAGTTGTCTGGGATCCAGTGTATAAGTTGTGTAAAGTTGCCTCAATGCTCCCGTTGCTGCTATGCCAGCTCCCGCTGTCTGACAACGTGCTGCCTGACTGATAATACAATGGGGCAGCATCAGTGAGGCAAGTGCACAGATATCGATGGCTTCTCCTTGTTCCTGCCAACAGGTCTCTTCCTCAGACAGCCATACCTCCCAACTTTTAAGTCTATCTATTTGGGGCGCCGTAGGAGCGTGCATCCAAAAAGGGGCGGAGCTTTGTGTATTTTGGAATCACATCTTAGTTGTGTGACATGTTTTTGTTTAGTGCAGTATTGTGTGGAATAAGATGCCAATGCTGGGCATATAATGTGTGGCATCATACATATAAGTGCATTATTGTGAGGCACTTTGGGCGAAGGACAACCACCTTTGCCCAAAATGCCACACCGTAATGCACTTATATGTATAATGCCACATATTATATGACCAGCGTTGGCATATTATTCCACACAATACTGCACTAAACAACAACATGTCACACAAAATAAGATGTGATTCTAAAATACCTTTTGCATCACCAGTTTATCTGACCTACTTGCTATTTATTTTAAATATATGAATGTGTTACCTATGAGACTGCAAATGTGGTTTTTTACTTAAATCATGTGATTTTATACATCGGCAGTCTCAGAGGTAACACATTCATATATTTAAAAATAAATAGCAAGTAGGTCAGATAAACTTGTGATGCAAAAGGTATTTTAGAATCACATCTTATTTTGTGTGACATGTTGTTTAGTGCAGTATTGTGCGGAATAAGCTGCCAACGCTGGGCATATATAATGTGTGGCATTATACGTATAAAGGTATTGTGAGCCATTTGGGCAAAGGACAACCACCTTTGACAAAATGCCACACCATAATGCACTTATACTGTATGTATAAAGCCACACATTATATGCCCAACTTTGGCATTTTATTCCACACAATACTGCACCAAACAACATGTCACACAAAATAAGATGTGATTCTAAAATACCTTTTGCATCACCAGTTTATGTGACCTACTTGATATTTATTTTATATGAATGTGTTACCTATGAGACTGCAAATGTAAAAAAATGAGAGATGTGCGCCGACCTCGTGTTTTGGTTTTGGGTCTGGATCGCCCCTGGTTTTGGTTCTGAATCTGTTTTTGGATTTCTTTTCCTTGGTGTTTTGTTTTTCGCTTTTGGATCTGGATTTTCTCTTAAAATATCATAAAAACTGCTAAAAATCACATAAAATGGGCCTGTTTTTGTTCCTATTATTAACCTCAATAACATTTATTCCCAGTCATTTCCAATCAAATTTGACCACCTCACAATATTATTATTTTTTTTTTTTAGATAAGGCCAAAAGGTTTCATCCAGCTAGCTAGCTGACTAAGCTAAGCAACACAGTGGATGGCACTATCATGTGGCAGTTCAGCTTCCAATTTCCAACACGGATACAGTGTGTTATACAGTGTGGGTTGGATACACCAATAATGCACTTACTGTGACAGCAGTGTCGGCAGAGCGGGGTTGCTGACAGTGTCCTCAGTACATGGAATGGCAGTGCTGCGGTTCTGGCATTGTCCTCAGTGCACTGTACCGGCGTTGTCAGCAGAGAGTGGGTGCCAGCGGTGTCGGCAGTGCGGGGTTGCTGTCATCAGTACATGGAATGGCAGTGTGGGAGTCCTGGCAGTGTCCTCAGTGCAGGGTACAGGTGGTGTCGGCAGAGCAGGGGTGCCAGCGGCGTCCTCAGTGCAGGTTTGCTGACTCTCGGCTGTGCAGGGGTGTTCTCAATGCAAGGTGCCAGCGGTGTCGGCAGCATGGGGGAGCCAGTGGTGTCAGCAACGGGGTTGCCAACAGCTGGTGTGTTGGCAGTGGGGGGTGCCGGCCGCAGGACCAGCACCATCTTCTTTTTTCCCTGCATTCAACGGGCTTAATGCTGATTGGCTGAGAGCCGTTACAGATGGCTCTGTCAGCCAATTAGCGCTTTGCCCATTGAAGGCAAAGGGATTTTTAAAAATGGGCGCTCGAGGCAAAACCTCGAGATCGGACAGAGGATCGTGAGGTTTTGACTCGATTAGGGATCCAGGGCAGAAGGAGAGATCCGAGGGGCGCCTCTGATCGCCCCGGATCTCCGAAGTTCGGGTGCCGGACCCGCTTCATCTCTAAAAAAAAAAAAAAAATCACATGATTTAAGTAAAAAAAAAAATTTGTAGTCTCATAGGTAACACATTCATATATTTAAAATAAATCGCAAGTAGGTCAGATAAACTGGTGATGCTAAAGGTATTTTAGAATCACATCTTATTTTGTGTGACATGTTGTTGTTTAGTGCAGTATTGTGTGGAATAAGATTCCAAAGCTGGGCATATAATATGTGGCATTATACATATAAGTGCATTACGGTGTGGCATTTTGGACAAAGGTGTTTGTCCATCGCCCAAATTGCCTCACAATAATGCACTTATACATATAATGCAACACATTATATGCCCAGTGTTGGCATCTTATTCCAAACAATACTGTACTAAAGAACAACATGTCACACAAATAAGATGTGATTCTAAAATACACAAAGCTCCGCCCCTTTTTGGATGCACGCTCCTACGGCGCCCCAAATAGATAGACTTAAAAGTTGGGAGGTATGTCTGTCTGAGGAAGAGTATGAAACTAGGGGTAGGGGGCTGGGGAAGCACTTCTGCACTAAGGATAAGGTTCAAGAAAAATATATATACTTGTGTAATGGCCCCAATTAGACCACAGGTCTGAGGAAGAGACCTGTTGGCAGGAACAAGGAGAAGCCATCGATATCTGTGCACTTGCCTCACTGATGCTGCCCCATTGTATTATCAGTCAGGCAGCACGTTGTCAGACAGCGGGAGCTGGCATAGCAGCAACGGAAGCATTGAGGCAACTTTACACAACTTATACACTGGATCCCAGACAAGTAACCTCAGGGACTGGGTTTTATTCCCAATATACCATGGCTATTTATACATAGGAAATATTGCACTACTTTTATATTGTATACTGAAAGCAAAATAAGGTATCGTGCATGATTTTGGCTTATTAGGCCAATAGATAGCACTTTCCTCTTTACCAACAGTACATTAATTGTCCCACATAAGTTCTGCCATAGTATGTGATCTTCTACATGAGCAGCTTTGAATGTTATATGATGTATTTTGGCAATTTTCCAGTCTATATATTTAGAGGTCCTATTACATGTTGTTTCTGTTGTATAATTCCTTTGTACCATGTCCTTTGCAGCATTGACAAAATCGCCAAGGTGACCTGTCCTGTGCTCATCATACACGGCACTGATGACGAGATTGTGGGCTTCTCCCATGGACTGGCACTCTACGAACGCTGCCCACAGGCTGTGCGGCCACTCTGGGTGGTAGGAGGAGGGCACAATGACTTAGAGGAATACGAACAATACCTAGAGGGACTCCAGCATTTTATCTCTGAGGAGCTGCCCAATATCTGAAGATCCCTCCGTCCTTCCCCAGTAATATCCAGCATCACAGGTACATGTGATTTCACTGATACACAACTGAAGGCTCTTACTGTAAGCCAGGGTTTCTCACCCCAGCCATCAAGTGCCACCAACAGGTCATGTTTTATGGATTTCTTTTATCTTGCACAGGTGAGTTAATCTATTTTGCTGGGTCATTAATTATCCAACCTGCTTCCACACATAGAAATCCTTAAAATATCACCTGTTGGGTAAACTTGAGGACTGAGGATCAGAACCACTGCTATAGAGTAATGCAGACGACACATCTACAGCCCTAATTCCCTGGTTCTTCCTATCCGCAATCCATCGTTGGATTGGGCAAACACAGCATGTGATAAATCCCCGACCCCAAAAACTTTTCAGTCGGGATAAGTGCATTGAGTATTTCTAACATGATAAATTTTCCCTAATTCCCGACCCCGCCGTTGGGCAGAACGGGATATTGGTGTGACACATTGCAGATGTATGGTCCCCATAACACTGACGTTACCCTGTGTCATGTTGATATAAGAGAAAATAGCACAAACTTCTATGAGCTGCCTGTCTGAAATAGAGCATCATTTATACTGAGGGTGCATCTGGTCTCCTGTGGCTCTGTAGTGGTCTAAGGAGAGAGGACAAGTGATATATGACTATGGGCAGGATGCAGCAATGGGAGAATGCGGTCAAACCCCAAAAATACGGCTTTGACCGCATTTGTCATATGCACCAAGCCTAGAAATGCGATGCCGTCCAGGGATTGGATGCAGTGGGTAATAGATACTGTCTATAGCCTATGGCCATGTGCATTTGGATAAATACATTTTGCAATTGGTGCCCAACTAAATTTACATTATTTTCCTTATGTGACTTACAATGATGATACACACATGTCAACGTGGTGTTTTATGGCCACGTGCATGGTGTTATTGGTTCACAGAAAAAATTACACTTGGGTTTTGCTTTGCTAATAAATCATCTTTATGTTTTATTTTTTTTAAGTGATATCTGCTAAAAGTATAAGAGAAATTGGGCAATGGCATATTAAACGGTTATAAAAACCTTTTATTCCATTCTGTTTAGAAATCTTGTTATAACTACCATCTGCCATCTAGTGGCGAGAACATCACCAATATGCTGAACCAGGGTAACACGATGAGGCAGCAGTCAGACCCCTCGGCTAAGGACTAGGCTGACCCAAGGCAAGATCCAGCTGGAGAGTTACCGTGAATAGCAGACATCACATCACACTGCTTTAGATGTGAGTATGTTCATATCTTTCTTCACCTAGAGGGCATTGTGTTGGCATAATGCAAACTCAGGGCACTGTGTAGTATAGTGCTAAACTGAGTGCTCTTTGTGGTATAATGCCAACTAGGGGCAGTCTGTGGTATAATGCCAACTGATGGCAATGAGAGGCATAATCTAAAACTGAGGGCCAAGGGTGGTAACATTTTTACTGAAGGCCCAGGGAGGCATAATGTCTGCTGAGTGCCCAGGGTGGAATAATGTTTAGTGAGGGCCCAGGGAGACATAATGTGCACTGAGGGCCCAGGGAGACATAATGTCTACTGAGGGCCCAGGGAGGCATAGAGTTTAGTGAGGGTCCAGTGTGGTATAAGGTCTACTGAGGGCCCAGGGAGGTATAATGTCTAGTGAGGGCCCAGGGAGACAATATCTAGTGAGGGCTCAGGGAGGTATAATGTCTAGTGAGGGCCCAGGTTGGAATATGTGTACTGAGGGCTCAGGGAGGTATAATGTCTAGTGAGGGCTCAGGGTGGTATAATGTGTAATGAGTGCCCAGGTTGGAATAATGTGTACTGAGGGCCCAGGGAGGTATAATGTCTAGTGAGGGCCCAGGTTGGAATAATGTGTACTGAGGGCTCAGGGAGGTATAATGTCTAGTGAGGGCCCAGGGTGGTATAATGTGTAATGAGTGCCCAGGTTGGAATAATGTGTACTGAGGGCCCAGGGAGGTATAATGTGTAATGAGGGCTCAGGGTGGTATAATGTGTAATGAGGGCCCAGGGAGGTATATAATGTCTATTGGGGGCACATTGTGGCATAATGTGAACTATATGTTAATGTTTTCTTGTGTGCGTGCAGTAAAACTCATCTGTCAGGCCACCACATCTCCCTAATTTTTCAGAGTGCCCCATTAAAAGTAATAGTGTAGATGATCTTTAGGAAGGACCTTTGAGATGTGATTATTATAATCTGCTATTTTTCATTTTGTGAATCATCTTTATAAGAATAGTTAAAGAAATCTGGCATTATTATATTATAAGGTTATTAAAAAAAGTTTTATTCCATTTAGTTGTGAAACAGGATGGATCACATGCACCACTCCTGTGCCCACTACCAGCTGTGCCACATAGCTGAGAGACCAACACCAGACGCTGAGTGACAGGACCAGCACAGCTCAGGCAGCAGTCAGGCCCCTCGGCTGAGGAATAGGGTGACCCTTGTAACCAAGGCACGCTCTGGCTGGAGAGTGACCATATATAGCTATAATGAGTATAGCAGTCATCAGTAACATCACACAGCTACTAGCAGTACCACACGCCAGCAACACCTTCATTACATCTTACTGGCTACAATAAAATCCCATGAAGCTGTACATGAGAGTTTTTTATTTGCTTTTCAGGAATACAGCAGCTCAGTCTCACAGGCAGCAACACGTTTTTCCCCTGAGTAATAGTTTAATAAGACTGCTACTTTCAGGAGGATAAACCATGGATTATAGGATGAGTCAAAGTGGAGAATCCCTCTCTATAAGCTCATCTCTTCTAAAATGTCTTTATAGCAGCACAGTCAGCGGTGTAGCTAGGAGCCGTGGTGCCCGGAGCAATGGTATATTGCGGCGCCCCCCTCACCTGTCCTGAATTGAGGGCAGGGCCGGATTAAGGGGGGCCGACAGGGGCGGTCGTCCCTGGGCCCACACACAGGGGGACCCCACATAGTCTCACTGCAGTAGCGGATTCATGCTAAGAATCCCAGGCGACTGCTTAGGGTCTGGCTGGTCCCAGGGGACCCACCGACAGGTGCACTGAGAGAGTATTTTCCAGTGGAACCTAAGCTCCGCCGAAAATGTCTAAGCACTGGGCTGGCTAAAGCGTGGCAAACTGTCAGTGACGACAGCTGCTGGGTGCCAGCTCCAGGGCAGCGCAAGTATATATCCTCTGTGCCCTTTGTGTGTGACCCATCATAACGCATGTGCATATGATGTCACACGCACAGAGAGGATCCAGGACACACGGCATGGAGGAGTGAGCTGCTGCCTGTGCCTGCTGAGGTATACGGTAGGCTCCGTTTTGCTAGGGGGAAGGGGGTGGCGATAGACTCCAAGTAGCCAACAGGGGGGGTGTCTATCTAGGCTCTGTGTGGTAGGAGCAGGAGGAGGGGATGGCTTTGTAAGCTGCTTGTGGCATGAAGGGTACCCCCACAATTTAGTTGCCCTGGGGCCCCCACAAGCCTTAATCAGGCCCTGATTGGGGGTGTGGCCAACAACATGTGAGCATTTGAAAGGGTAAAAAAAAAATCCTACATTTATGACAGAGCCTGTTCTGTTGAATAATTTGTAAATACAATACATAAAGTTAATGAGGTGTTGTAGTCATAATGAAAAAAACTAAACTATAAAAAAAATCTAAATAATATAAATATATATATACAATTATACATAGCAGGAGCAGCCAGCACGCACCTTTCTTCTTTTTTTTTTTTGTTATTATGGGAACCGAAACATTTTCTCCCTGTTCTTGTGCAGCTCCCGAGGACAATGAGCTTAAGCCACGGCCCCGGACTTAAGCCCTGCCTCCCACCGACGTCACCCGTCAGTCTCTGGGAAGTCAGGGAGACTGCTGTATAGGTGGAGAGGCACAGCGTCACTCCAAGGGGGCATGGCTTCACGGCAGGTGCGTTAAAGTTCTGTCCTCCTCAGATGTGTTGTAAACTAATCCGTCGGGACCTGAGTACACTAAGTCAGACTTTCACCATCTGAAGTCTTCGGCACCTGGAGCTCGTGCTCCGCCGGAGCCACCCTCCCTACGCCTCTGAGGACAGTGACCCATATATACAGATGCTTCCTCATCTAGCCTCCTTGTGCATTAAGCACAAAAGACGCTTGGCGCTAGGAAGTCACACGGTGCTCACCCGTTATGTGTAATGTGACTTGTAGCGCACAGAGGATAGATGTATGTGGACACATCTGTATGTTGCTCCGGCAGCGCATGTGAGACACAACACAGTGAAAGTGTAGAAAAACGACATCTCCCATGCTGGCCTGACATTTATGACTACAGTTAGATGGCGAATTGGTGGGGAGACCCGAAGATATTCATTCACAAACCCTTTTGCATGACTGTGCTCTAGTTTCAGGAGACCCAGAATACAGGAGAGAAAAGGGAACAGCCAGGGACAAAAAAAAGAGACCAAGATGGGGGGATGTGCAGGCAGTTCCTAGAGAGATGGGGCAGAGTGATGGATTCCTCCTGGGGAGATATCCAGAGAGAAGAGGGGAGAAAAGAGAGTCCCCTTAAGCTGGGTACACACTGACAGATATATTGGCTGATCAATTGATTGGCCAATATATCTGCTGCCCGTTGGCCAGTTTGTACCCGCGATATGTCTGAACAACGTCGTTCACATACATATCTCATTGTCTGTGCTGCACAGCCAATGCTCAGAATAGCCTGCAGACCACCCGTACACACACAGCGGCAGCCTCGGGGAGGGACACGCCCAGACCAGCCCCGCTGGCCCCAAGGGACCCGTGGGCAAAAGCAGATGATGGCCTTTCAGTGTGTATGACTTCCATCATCTGCAGATACATCTGTAGAGTGTGTACCCACCTTTAGAAGAGACCAAAGACAGAGACAGAGTGGAATGCTTTGGTCCAGAGAAGGGAGAGATAAGAGGCAGCCACGGTCAGTTGGAGCAGACTATGAAAAGAAAGGAAACAGCGACACACAGTGGTGAGGGCAATACACTAATGTGCTCTCTAAGCTTGGAGCAGCATTAAGGAAAGGAGGAAGGCTCATAGGTGACGGAATTAGATTGGAGCATAATAGACATACGGGCAAATGGTGGGTATGGAAGAGAATATGGGGAAGGGTAAATCAGTAGCTGCCCCTTCCCATAGAGTGGGTGCCTATATAAGCAGGGGCAGAACAGAGCAAACCACATTGGAATTTGGGAATACACATGCAGATATGTACAGCCAGGCTAATGAGGGGAACTGATGTTAGTATGTTGTAGAAATGCAGCAAGTGTGCGATAGTAACAATGGCGTGATTCAATTAAGGACACCCCCTGCTGCATTTGCGATCCCAGCTGCAACTGAGGTCGCAGGCTGGGATAACCATCGTGATCTTCGTTCGTGATGGTGGACAGCACCAGCCAGCTGAGTAGACTTTAGCTTACTCAGACTGGCCAGCTTGTGAGGCCAGGTAACTGCATCTGTGGACGCAGATCCTGGCCCTGGAACTCCCGGAAAACGGGGATGCCACGCCCGTTTCCGGGAACACCGGCCATCCCTGCCCCTGCATCGCCCCGTAAATGCCTCCGCATTTACAATCAGGTAGAGGCAATCAAGTAGGACCTGTTCTGCACATGTGCAGAATGAGTTCAGCACATGTGCAGATTCCTGATAATCGGGAATCTGCATTTAGCTTTGCACACAATGCTAAAACAGGCCCAATGTTTTTGAGGCTGGGGCTGTGTGTGTATGTGTGAGCAAGTGTAGCATACAGTACGTGTTCTGAGTCGCAAGCATCCATCACAGCTTGATACCTCTACAAAGGTGAATGGAGGGAGATGTTTGAGGGAAAGTAGTCAGAAATGAAACACCCAGAGTCTCATAGGTAGGTGGTAGCTGCAGAGCACAGGAGAGAGTCAGATAAGGAATGGCAGCATTGTCTCACAGCCATACACATATATAAGTGTGTTAGCATTATATATTATATATCTATATGGGCATAGGTATGTATACATATATGGATAACATTGAAGTTGAAACAAGATGAAGTAGCCATCATATTACAAAGGCAGTGTAGAGGGAGAATATCTTGTTAGACAAAAGTGGCAGATTGTGCTACAAATAGCTATGAATGGCCATAATCCAGCCTCAAGGCATACATGGGGGTATACATTATTGTAGCAAAGTGTTATTAACCTTTCATCATGTCCAAGCTATAGCAATCATTATGCAAAATGATGTAGTGGGTTAGCAGCAATAGCGATGTGTAGCCATTAACCACTTGCCTGGCAAGGTCGTATCAGATACGACCATACCAGACTGGGCTTTCCCTGACATGGTCGTATCTGATACGACCAGTCAGGGAGTGCTCAGTGGGCGGCTGCCAGAAGACAATTTTATGGCAGCCGCCATTCTCAGAGGGACCTCCCGGCCCCTCTGCATGCTTGATTATCCCAACAGTGTCTGCCGATCACTGATTCGGCATCCCAGCAGCTCCCCCCTACCAGCGGCTGCTCCTCTCTGCCAGTCAGCCCACCGTCCCCTTCAGAGTGAAGCAGCCGCAAGAGAAATGTGGCCATCCAGCGTCCTCCCTCCGATTACCCTGCGGCTGTAGGAGTGATACAGCAACTGGGGAACTGTGGCCAACCAGCGCTCGGCTCGCCTCGCCCCCCCCCCCCCCTCCCCGCGCAATTACCCGGTGGCTGTAGGAGTGAAGCAGCCACTGGAGAAATGAAGGGCAGTCAGCGCCTGCCTCCTACGATTACCCGGCGGCTGCACAGTGAAGCAGCCGTCGGGGAAGTGTGGCCAGCCAGCGCCCGCCCCCTGTCAGTACCCGACACCTGCACGATAAAGCAGGCTCGGGAAGTGTGGCCAGCCAGCCCTCCGCACCCGCGGCTCCCTCTACATTGTGACCCAATTACTGCTGGCCACAGTGATCGGGACCAAGCGCTACCCCCCTCCCATGGTTTCTCAAGTGCAGCTGTTACTTCCGTTGAAGCAGCAGCAGCGGCTCCTGGTAGCCGCTGCTGCTGCCTCTGCTGTGTCCCGATCACTGTGGCCAGCAGTGATCGGGCAGCCAGCTTCACTCCCTCCCGGCGCAGGTTCAATGGAAGCAGCAGCCTCGACTCCTAGCAGCTGCCGCGGCTGCTGCATTATGTCCTGCCAGAAGCGCTTCCATGCCAGCGCTGCTTCCTGCCCCCGGGACCTCCCTCCCTCCTTCGGGCCGGCATCTCTGCACAAGAAGCAGACAGCAGCTTTAGCAGCTCCGCCTCTCCCCCATTGTTCCTTATCACTGTGTTTATACCAAAGATAAAATGAATATGTGTATATATATATATATATATATATATACATATATATATCGAAGTACCTCTGATTAGGAATGGCAACCGACCATCGATGGTCTGACTGAAAACAAGGTTTGCCATTGCTGGTGACCATCAATGTTGCACCATCGATGGCAAACCTCAATCGATGTTTAGGAAACATCGGCAGTTGTGGCCTACACAGATCTCGACCAATCGCTGAACAATTGATGGTTTCTAACGATGATTGAACCATCGATAGCACAGCTGTCAATGGCCATCACTACAGTATAACATAAAAATTGCTATTTTTATGGTATACTGAGTTTAAAAAAAAATTTTTTTAAATAGTGATGGATCCCGCAGTGGGAGCAGCAGCAGCCGCTGAGAGTCTGACAGACTCTCAGCGGCTGCTGATTACAGCAAACACACAGCTGCCGGCTCCGGCGGCTGTGTGTTTGTGCTGTGTAGCGCTGACCGAACTCCGTCCGGTCAGCGCTACACTTCACTCGAGTATAAGCCGAGGGGGTACTTTTTCAGCACAAAAAATGTGCTGAAAAAGTCGGCTTATACTCGAGTATATACGGTAAATGTTTTATACACTCATTTCATATAGGTTATTTTATTTTGGGCATTTAGACTGTTTCATTATTATTATAATTTTTTTTAGAACTAAAGCGCTATCACCGCATCTTACAATCTATCCTATTAGAAGTGTTGCTTTTCACCCATGCGTACTGTTTAGAGATGGCCTCGATTTTTAGGTGCCTCAGTATTATGATTATACCACCAGTGCCCATTGCCTAGCAATGTGGCAACAGTTCCGGACATGTGATTGTGCATAGTCACTAGCAGATAGGCCTATGATTGGCCTGTCTGATCACGTTTGAACATAACTTTATTGACTACGGACACACATAAGGTTACAACACGAGGTGCCCGGGATTCAAGCAGCCTTATATTGTGCTGTTCGTGAACTCATTAGTTATTTTTACAACACTGTCATTTTTAGAGGTCAACTCAGACGATCTTTATCAGAAAAAACACTTCCGGTCCCCGGGGGACATAAACCCCTCCTGTCCACATTACACTCCATCCTTGAAAAAGACACCCACATGTCGAAACATGTTGGAGGAGTGGCAGGGGAAAGCCTTCTAGCTCCAGGTTGTAGCAGGATCGGGAAAAACATCAACACATACCTCCCAACATTTTAATGTTGGAAGGAGGTGCAGGTCACGTGCCAAAGGCGCGTGCGACCGAAAAGGGGCTATGGCCTAAGTAAAAGGGGATGGGGTCTATTGAAAATGGGGCAGAGCCTCGTGGCTTCCCCCGTTTTCGGCACTTTGGGGGCGTGCCCAGCACTCTCCGAGGTGCTGGGCAGCCGCCAGGCAGTCCGTTCGCACGAGAACAGATGCATAGTATCTGTTCTCCTGCACACCAGCAGCTCTGCATTGCAGAGCAGCGGTTTGTGCTCTCCCCAACTTCCCCCCCACCGCGGGCGGGACAGTCCCATAAAAACGGGACTGTCCCGATGAATGCGGGACAGTTGGGAGGTATGATCAACTGCATAAGAAACACCCTGGTGCCATCTAATTACTTATCCTGTACAAACAGATCCTGTTTTTCCAACTTCTGGTTATCCTGTTTTTTATTCATTTTTATTGTTGCTGTGATTAAAATTTGTAGTTACTTGAGATACTACACTATGGGAAGTGGAGTATCCTATGTGGGACTTATCCTGTGAATGTAAAGATACCTTGATATGTCTGCATGAGACTATCCCATGTAAGCTGCAAACGTGAGCATCACTTCTATGTATGTTGTTGCATGCTATACATTGTCACGGGTGTTTATACAAAGATACCTTGATATGAAGTTACTATGCTGTTGAACGTAAGCATTCATGTGAGCATTTTTCCATTTATGTGACCACTGTGGTGCTTTTGCGATTTTACAAACAGCAAACTGTTACTGGGTCCTTGTGGTTTTCTACTAGGAAGACACGTTGTGACATCTTTCATATTTTCCATGGAGTTTGGCTAGGTTTGGTTTCCTAAGATTATATGTGGTGTCCACCAGTTGACACTGATACAGATAATTTTTTTCTGTTTTCATTTGCATATTACCTACTGAGGAGAATCCCGCAGTGAGTAGTAGAGATGAGCGGTTCGGATTCTGTGGAATCCGAACCGCTCCGAACATTGGGGATCCGAGTCCACCCGAACCCTGTTCGGGTGTTCACCGCTTGACTCGGATCCCCGTTTGGGGCCGAACGGCGGCCGCCTGATGTCGGATTCTCACTAGAGAATCCGACATCAGGTCTCCTCGCGTGTAGGGCAGAGCGCAGTGATAGCGCTCTGCCCTACACAGACACAAACACACAGCCGCCAGCGGCAGCTGTGTGTTTGTTACAGCAGCCAATGAGAGTCACACAGACTCTCATTGGCTGCTGCACGGAGGGAGCTGGCTGGAGCTCACACATGAGCTCCGTCTTCCAGCTCCCTCCTCAGCGTGTGACAGAGCGGACGGCTCGGGAGCGGGGATACAGGTAAGTTTTTATTTTTTAATTTGTGCAAGGGCCGGGGGCGCTACTTGGGGGGGGGTCTGTACTACTGGGGGCGGTCTGCTACTGGGGGGGCTATACTACTGGGGGGGCCATACTACAGAGGGGCCTGCTTCTGGGGGGGGCTATACTACTGGGGGGGGGTCTGCTACTGGGGGGGGCTATACTACTGGGGGGTGGCATACTACTGGGGGGGCCATACTACAGAGGGGCCTGCTACTGGGGGGGGCTATACTACTGGGGGGGGGTCTGCTACTGGGGGGGGCTATACTACTGGGGGGGCCATACTACAGAGGGGCCTGCTACTGGGGGGGGCTATACTACTGGGGGGGTCTGCACTACTGGGGGGGTCTGCTACTGGGGGGGGCTATACTACAGAGGGGCCTGCTACTGGGGGGGCTATACTACTGGGGGGGGCCTGCTACTGGGGGGGCTATACTACTGGGGGGGGGTCTGCTACTGGGGGGGCCATACTACTGGGGGGGTCTGCACTACTGGGGGGGTCTGCTACTGGGGGGGCTATACTACTGGGGGGGCCATACTACAGAGGGGCCTGCTACTGGGGGGGCTATACTACTGGGGGGGTCTGCACTACTGGGGGGGTCTGCTACTGGGGGGGGCTATACTACAGAGGTGCCTGCTACTGGGGGGGCTATACTACTGGGGGGGGTCTGCTACTGGGGGGGCCATACTACTGAGGGGCCTGCTACTTGGGGGGGCCATACTACTGGGGGGGCTTACTACTACTGGGGGGGGGCTGCTACTGGGGCAGCCTACTACAGGGGGGGCCATACTACAGGGGGGGCCCATACTACAGGGGGGGCTACTACTGGGGCAGCCTACTACTGGGGGGGGGCCTGCTACTGGGGCAGCCTACTACTGGGGGGGCCATACTACTGGGGGGGCCATACTACTGGGGGGGCCATACTACTGGGTGGCATGCTAATGGGGGGCATACTACTGGGGGGGCCTGCTAATGGGGGGCATACTACTGGGTGGCATGCTAATGGGGGGCATACTACTGGGGGGCATTCTACTGGGGGCACTGCATAGTGGACCCTACTACTAAGGGGACTGCATAGGGGGCACCACTGCTGGGGGACATAGTGTAAGGGACACCGCTACTGTGGGCATTGTGTAAAAGGGTCACTACTGTGGGCATTGTGTAAAAGGGGCACTACTGTGTGTCGTAACATAAATAAGAGACACTACTTTATGGTGTAATGTGAATCAGGCCCTATGTGCGGTGTAATGCTAATAAGATTGTGCACTGTGACTCCTAGGGCCGTAGCCCACTTTGTAAACAAGTACTGTGACTCTGCTGGCCGTACCCCACTGGGTGGGTGCACTACTTTTCATTTCTGCCACTGCTGTGTGGCAATGTGTCATAGATGTGCTTTATACTGTGGTGTCTGTGTCGTTGTGCCGCTGCTTTGTCGCTTAGTAACCAGTCAGCTCACTGCAACGTTTGGCCAATAATTTTGAAAACAATATTATAAGCTGTGATATGGTCTAAATTGACTGGAAATTAATGTTATTGAGGTTAATAATACTCTAGGAAGAAAAAAAAGACCAATTTATGTGATTTTAGCTTTTTTGTAAATTTTTGTAAAAAAATCCAAATCCAAATCCAAATCCAAATCCAGTCACCGCAGTTTGGCAAATCCAAAGCCGGACGACGAATTAGAACCAAATCCAAATCCAGCAAAAATGGTCCGGCGCACATCCCTAGTGAGTAGTGGGAACATCAATTATGTACAAGGACGTTTATGCACAGACGTTTTCCATGTTGGAACAAGTTCGGCGCAAGAATCATATACTTTATGTTTGTATTTCATTATGATTTGACAGGATTTTGGTGACTTGTCTATAAGTATAGCTTGCTGCCTTATTTGTTGCGCACAGGTGCAGTTCCATCTTTATTCCTAAAAGGGACTATCTGCATGCATGCACAGTAGGCGGGACGCTCAAAAATGGCCATGTGGGGATGAGGCATGGCCTCATAGCACATAGGGTATCAGCAGCTCCATATAATACAGAGGGCATCGCAGTGAGCGCCATGTAATTCAGAGTGCATCGTAGTAAGCACCATATAATAAAGAGACACCATAATATAGAGAGCGTCGCAGTGACACCATATAATGCAGAGCGTCACAGTGAGCGCCATATAATGTAGAGAGCGTCGCAGTGAGCGCCATATAATATAGAGAGTGTCGCGGTGAGCGCCATATAATGCAGAGGCACCATATATGCAAAGAGCGTAGCAATGAGCACTCTGAATGTAATTCAGAGTGCATCATAGTAAGCACCATAAAATACAGAGGCACCATATAAAGCAGAGGGCATCACAGTGAGCACCATATAATAAAGAAACACCATAATATAGAGAGCGTCGCAGTGAGCGCCATATGATGCAGAGGCACCATATAATGCAAAGAGCGTCGCAATGAGCGCAGTGTAATTCAGAGTGCATCGTAGTGAGCGCCATATAATGCAGAGAGCACTGCAGTGAGCGCCATATAATGCAGAGAGCACTGCAGTGAGCGCCATATAATGCAGAGAACATCAATGACCCACATATAACTTATAACAGATAATATGAACACACCCCTCACACACACACAGAATGAATACACCCCCCTCACACACACACTACGTTACTGCATTACTCCACCACAGAGGGTAAAATACACTCCAACCCCCTCTCCCAGAAAAAAAACAAATACATCCCTCCCCATTGCATACAGATGCCACCCCCCTAATTGACACTGGCACTTACCTATCCTGGAAGAGGATGTGTGGTCGCTGCTGGTTCTAGGCTCCATCATGGCACATGAAAGGAGAGGAGACTGTGACAGACTGGAGAGGAAGGGGCGGGAACCCGGAGTTAGGGGACAGGGTCTTGGGCTGGGAAAGGTGTGCATATAGAATAAACAGAGGAGGGGGAGGGGACCCAGAGTTAGGGGGCAGGGTCTCAGGCTGGGAAAGGTGTGCATATAGAATAAACAGAGAGGAGGGAGCGGGGACCTGGGGTTAGGGGTAGGGTCTTGGCAGAGGCAGATTTAGACCTTATGGGGCCCTAAGCAAGACACAGATTTGGGGCCCCCTTCCTCCAACAATCCATAACACTATAATTTAGTTCCTGATTTATTCCCTTTACATTATTTTTCGTCTTTCCTCCTTAAACTCAGTTTTTTTTTATATTATTCCCAAATGACCAAGCCCTAGTTATGCAGTTGTAGAGGATTAGATAGTGTTCACTATAGGATTCTTTTAGGGCAGGGAGTGCTGAACACAGAGGAGGACACATCTGTGCACACCAAAGCAGAACCGTAACTACACATTTTGGTGCCTGTGTACATAAACATAAAGAGCATTGGTGACCCCATCCACAATTGAAGCAGGAAGAGCGTGCACCAAAGCCATGGTACCCCAGTTCAAATTATGCCACACATTAGTGCCTCTTAGTCACATTACACCACGCAGTAGCACATCTTAGTCACATAACACCACGCAGTTATACATCTTAGTCACATTACACCACACAGTAGTACATCTTAGTCACATTACACCACGCAGTAGTACATCTTAGTCACATTACACCACACAGTAGTACATCTTAGTCACATTACACCACGCAGTAATACATCTTAGTCACATTACACCACGCAGTAATAAATCTTAGTCACATTACACCACACAGTAGTACATCTTAGTCACATTACATCACGCAGTAGTACATCTTAGTCACATTACACCACACAGTAATACATCTTAGTCACATTACATCACGCAGTAGTACATCTTAGTCACATTACACCACGCAGTAATACATCTTAGTCACATAACACCACGCAGTAGCACATCTTAGTCACATTACATCACGCAGTAGTACATCTTAGTCACATTACACCACGCAGTAATACATCTTAGTCACATAACACCACGCAGTAGCACATCTTAGTCACATTACATCACGCAGTAGTACATCTTAGTCAAATTACACCACGCAGTAATACATCTTAGTCACATTACACCACACAGTAGTACTTCTTAGTCACATTACACCACGCAGTAATACATCTTAGTCACATTACACCACGCAGTAGTACATCTTAGTCACATTACACCACGCAGTAATACATCTTAGTCACATTACACCACACAGTAAAACATCTTAGTCACATTACACCACGCAGTAGCACATTTTAGTCACATAACACCACGCAGTAGTACATCTTAGTTATATTCCACCACGCAGTACTACATCTTAGTCGTATTCCACCACGCAGTAATACATCTTAGTCACATTACACCACGCAGTAGTACATCTTAGTCACATTACACCACGCAGTAATACATCTTAGTCATATTCCACCACGCAGTAGTACATCTTAGTCACATAACACCACGCAGTAGTAATCTTAGTCACATTACACCGCACAGTAATACATCTTAGTCACATTACACCACGCAGTAGTACATCTTAGTCACATAACACCACGCAGTAGCACATCTTAGTCATATTCCACCACGCAGTAGTACCTCTTAGTCTCACATAACACCACGCAGTAGTACATCTTAGTCACATTACACCACGCAGTAGTACATCTTAGTCACATAACACCACACAGTAGCACATCTTAGTCACAGTACACCACACAGTAGTACTTCTTAGTCACATTACACCACGCAGTAGCACATTTTAGTCACATAACACCACGCAGTAGTACATCTTAGTTATATTCCACCACGCAGTAGTACATCTTAGTCACATAACACCACGCAGTAATACATCTTAGTCACATTACACCACGCAGTAGTACATCTTAGTCACATAACACCACGCAGTAGCACATCTTAGTCACATTACACCACTCAGTAGTACATCTTAGTCACATTACACCACGCAGTAGCACATCTTAGTCACATTACACCACGCAGTAATACATCTTAGTCACATTACACCACGCAGTAGTACATCTTAGTCACATTACACCACGCAGTAGTACATCTTAGTCATATTCCACCACGCAGTAGTACATCTTAGTCACATTACACCACACACAGCCTTGACTGTCTTGCGGGACTTACCTTCTATTTTTGCAATGTACCCTCTCTAGACAAGCACGTTGCTGTCTTCACATGCACTGCTACGGCTTGGAGAGGGATACAGTGGACAGAGATAAAGTACCAAACAATTTTTCAAACACAACAACATGACAGGAGTTGATTAATTGGTACTTTATCTCTCTCCAAGCTTTAATAAATGTCTCCCAAGTGACAGGCAACCTGATACACGTCTATGGGTAGCACGTGTGGCCCCTACAACCTTCTAAATGGCCCTTAATCTCAGTGAGAAATTAAAATAAAACATTTAATCAGAGAAAGACACCTATCCATAAGAACATGTCGGCAAGCATTCTAAACAAGTGTTACTAGCTATTAGGGGTGAGCGGGTTCGGATTTCTGAAATCCGAACCCCCCCGAGCCCCCCCGATCCGAGTCCGATCCGAGTCAGGCTCGACTTTTCCCGCCTGACTCGGATCTGAAATCGAGGCAAAACGTCATCATCCCGCCTTCCGAGTCTCGCGGGTTTTGGATCCTATATAAGGTACCCGCGTCGGCGCCATTTTCTCACTCGGCTGTGGACAGTGAAGAGGGAGGGTGGGAGTTAGGGCTGTGTAGTGTAGTGTAGTGTAGTGCTGCTGTTGTCCACTACTTCAATGTCCATAGGGGCTGGCTGTGTTGTGCTGTGCTGCTGTTGTTAATAGGGGCTGTGTCCACTACTTCAAAGTCCATAGGGGCTGGCTGGACTGTGTTGTGCAGTCAGTTCTCCATAGGGGCTGTGTCCACTCCAAAGTCCTGTGCAGTGTCCCAGTCCTAAAGGAGTGCTGTAGTGTTGTCCAGGGGGTGCTCTGTCCATCAGGGGTGCTCCCCCCAAGTGCTAAAAAAATAATATATTTTCTGTGTTTGTGAATTGTGTGCACAGTAGCCGCACGTGCATCAACAAAGTAGTGCCAAGCGTGCGCCTGTGTCACAAGTAAAGGGCCGGCTGGCTTGACCGTTAAAGGGTGCTGTAACCCCCGAAAGTACACTCCAGTCCAAACAAAAAAAAAATTATTTTCTGTGTTTGTGAATTGTGTGCGCAGTAGCCGCACGTGCATCAACAAAGTAGTGCCAAGCGTGCGCCTGTGTCATAAGTAAAGGGCCGGCTGGCTTGACCGTTAAGGGTGCTGTAACCCCCGAAAGTACACTCCAGTCCAAACCAAAAAAAAAATTATTTTCTGTGTTTGTGAATTGTGTGCGCAGTAGCCGCACGTGCATCAACAAAGTAGTGCCAAGCGTGCACCTGTGTCATAAGTAAAGGGCCGGCTGGCTTGACCGTTAAGGGTGCTGTAACCCCCGAAAGTACACTCCAGTCCAAACCAAAAAAAAAATTATTTTCTGTGTTTGTGAATTGTGTGCGCAGTAGCCGCACGTGCATCAACAAAGTAGTGCCAAGCGTGCGCCTGTGTCATAAGTAAAGGGCCGGCTGGCTTGACCGTTAAAGGGTGCTGTAACCCCCAAAGTACACTCCAGTCCAAACCAAAAAAAAAATTATTTTCTGTGTTTGTGAATTGTGTGCGCAGTAGCCGCACGTGCATCAACAAAGTAGTGCCAAGCGTGCGCCTGTGTCATAAGTAAAGGGCCGGCTGGCTTGACCGTTAAAGGGTGCTGTAACCCCCGAAAGTACACTCCAGTCCAAACCAAAAAAAAATTATTTTCTGTGTTTGTGAATTGTGTGCGCAGTAGCCGCACGTGCATCAACAAAGTAGTGCCAAGCGTGCGCCTGTGTCATAAGTAAAGGGCCGGCTGGCTTGACCGTTAAGGGTGCTGTAACCCCCGAAAGTACACTCCAGTCCAAACCAAAAAAAAAATTATTTTCTGTGTTTGTGAATTGTGTGCGCAGTAGCCGCACGTGCATCAACAAAGTAGTGCCAAGCGTGCGCCTGTGTCATAAGTAAAGGGCCGGCTGGCTTGACCGTTAAGGGTGCTGTAACCCCCGAGAGTACACTCCAGTCCAAACCAAAAAAAAAATTATTTTCTGTGTTTGTGAATTGTGTGCGCAGTAGCCGCACGTGCATCAACAAAGTAGTGCCAAGCGTGCGCCTGTGTCATAAGTAAAGGGCCGGCTGGCTTGACCGTTAAGGGTGCTGTAACCCCCGAAAGTACACTCCAGTCCAAACAAAAAAAAAATTATTTTCTGTGTTTGTGAATTGTGTGCGCAGTAGCCGCACGTGCATCAACAAAGTAGTGCCAAGAGTGCGCCTGTGTCATAAGTAAAGGGCCGGCTGGCTTGACCGTTAAAGGGTGCTGTAACCCCCAAAGTACACTCCAGTCCAAACCAAAAAAAAAATTATTTTCTGTGTTTGTGAATTGTGTGCGCAGTAGCCGCACGTGCATCAACAAAGTAGTGCCAAGCGTGCGCCTGTGTCATAAGTAAAGGGCCGGCTGGCTTGACCGTTAAAGGGTGCTGTAACCCCCGAAAGTACACTCCAGTCCAAACCAAAAAAAAATTATTTTCTGTGTTTGTGAATTGTGTGCGCAGTAGCCGCACGTGCATCAACAAAGTAGTGCCAAGCGTGCGCCTGTGTCATAAGTAAAGGGCCGGCTGGCTTGACCGTTAAGGGTGCTGTAACCCCCGAAAGTACACTCCAGTCCAAACCAAAAAAAAAATTATTTTCTGTGTTTGTGAATTGTGTGCGCAGTAGCCGCACGTGCATCAACAAAGTAGTGACAAGCGTGCGCCTGTGTCATAAGTAAAGGGCCGGCTGGCTTGACCGTTAAGGGTGCTGTAACCCCCGAGAGTACACTCCAGTCCAAACCAAAAAAAAAATTATTTTCTGTGTTTGTGAATTGTGTGCGCAGTAGCCGCACGTGCATCAACAAAGTAGTGCCAAGCGTGCGCCTGTGTCATAAGTAAAGGGCCGGCTGGCTTGACCGTTAAGGGTGCTGTAACCCCCGAAAGTACACTCCAGTCCAAACCAAAAAAAAAATTATTTTCTGTGTTTGTGAATTGTGTGCGCAGTAGCCGCACGTGCATCAACAAAGTAGTGCCAAGAGTGCGCCTGTGTCATAAGTAAAGGGCCGGCTGGCTTGACCGTTAAAGGGTGCTGTAACCCCCAAAGTACACTCCAGTCCAAACCAAAAAAAAATTATTTTCTGTGTTTGTGAATTGTGTGCGCAGTAGCCGCACGTGCATCAACAAAGTAGTGCCAAGCGTGCGCCTGTGTCATAAGTAAAGGGCTGGCTGGCTTGACCGTTAAGGGTGCTGTAACCCCCGAAAGTACACTCCAGTCCAAACCAAAAAAAAAATTATTTTCTGTGTTTGTGAATTGTGTGCGCAGTAGCCGCACGTGCATCAACAAAGTAGTGCCAAGCGTGCGCCTGTGTCATAAGTAAAGGGCCGGCTGGCTTGACCGTTAAGGGTGCTGTAACCCCCGAGAGTACACTCCAGTCCAAACCAAAAAAAAAATTATTTTCTGTGTTTGTGAATTGTGTGCGCAGTAGCCGCACGTGCATCAACAAAGTAGTGCCAAGCGTGCGCCTGTGTCATAAGTAAAGGGCCGGCTGGCTTGACCGTTAAGGGTGCTGTAACCCCCGAGAGTACACTCCAGTCCAAACCAAAAAAAAAATTATTTTCTGTGTTTGTGAATTGTGTGCGCAGTAGCCGCACGTGCATCAACAAAGTAGTGCCAAGCGTGCGCCTGTGTCATAAGTAAAGGGCCGGCTGGCTTGACCGTTAAGGGTGCTGTAACCCCCGAGAGTACACTCCAGTCCAAACCAAAAAAAAAATTATTTTCTGTGTTTGTGAATTGTGTGCGCAGTAGCCGCACGTGCATCAACAAAGTAGTGCCAAGAGTGCGCCTGTGTCATAAGGGCCGGCTGGCTTGACCGTTAAAGGGTGCTGTAACCCCCAAAGTACACTCCAGTCCAAACCAAAAAAATATATATTTTCTGTGTTTAGCCGCACGTATATATCAAATCGATATAACATAAATGGAGGACCAAACTTTCTCCGATAAAAATAAAATAGAGAAAGATCAAGAACCACTTCCTCCTAGTGCTGAAGCTGCTGCCACTAGTCATGACATAGACGATAACATGCCATCAACGTCGTCTGCCAAGGCCGATGCCCAATGTCATAGTAGAGGGCACATACAATCCCAAATGGCAAAGTTCAGGAAAATTACCTTGAAAAAGACATTTAAATCAGCTGAAGAGAAACGTAAACTTGCCAATATGCCATTTACGACACGGAGTGGCAAGGAACGGCTAAGGTCGATCCCTAGTATGTTCATGACTAGTGGTTCAGCTTCACATGACGATGGAAGCCCTCCTCCCACTAAAAAAATCAAAAGAGTTAAGCTGGCAAAAGCACAGCGAAGAACTGTGCTTTCTAAGAAGATATCACAAATCCCCAAGGAGAGTCCAAGTGTGGTGGTGGTTGCGATGCCTGACCTTCCCAGCACTGGACGGGAAGAGGTGGCTCTTTCCACCATTTGCACGCCCCCTGCAAGTGCTGAAAGGAGCACCCACAGTCCACTTGCTGATATGCAAATTGAAGATGTCACTGTTGAAGTACAACAGGATGAGGATACTGGTGTAGCTGGCGCTGAGGAGGATGTTGGCGAGGAGGATTCTGATGGTGATGTGGTTTGTTTAAATCAGGCTCCGGGGGAGACAGTTGTTGTCCGTGGGATGAAAAAGCCCATCACGGTCATGCCTGGGCAGAAGACCAAACATTCCACCTCTTTGGTCTGGCAGTATTTCTATCCAAATCCGGACAACAACTGTCTTGCCATATGTACCATATGTAAAGGTGAAATAAGTAGGGGTAGGGACGTCAACCACCTAGGAACATCCTCCCTTATACGGCACCTGCAGCGCGTTCATAAAAAGTTACTGTCAAGTTCAGAAACTTTGGCTAAGACCGTAAGCAGTCCAGGGACACCTAAATCCCGTTGTCCTGTTGTATCCAAGCGCCTGCAAACCACACCGTCAACTCCCTCCTCGTCAATTTCCTCCTTAGTCAGGATCGGAAGTAGTCCTGCAGGCCATGTCACTGGCATGACTGACTCTCCTATCCGGGATTCCTCCGGAGGATCCTGCATTGCTACGCCTACTGCTGCCGCTGCTGCTGTTGCTGCTGCTGGGAGTCGTTCATCATCCCAGAGAGGAAGTAGGAACACCACTACTTTTACTAAACAATTGACCCTCCAACAGTCCTTAGCGAGGAGGATGAAGTACGACAGCAGTCATCCTGAAGCAAAACGTATAACTGAGGCCTTGACTGCTATGTTGGTGTTAGACGTGCGTCCGGTATCCGCCATTAGTGCAGTGGGATTTAGACAATTGATGGAGGTAGTGTGTCCCCGGTTCCAAATCCCGTCTAGATTCCACTTCACTAGGCAGGCGATACCGAGACTGTACAGAAACGTCAGAAAAAGTGTCCTCAGTGTCCTGAAAAATGCCGTTGTACACAATGTCCACTTAACCACGGACATGTGGACAAGTGGAACAGGGCAGACTAAGGACTATATGACTGTGACAGCCCACTGGGTAGATGTATCACCTTACGCAGCAACAGCAGCAGCGTCACCAGTAGCAGCATCTCAGAAACGCCAGCTCGTTACAAGGCAGGCTACGCTGTGTATCACCGGTTTCAGTAAGAGGCACACCGCCGACAACCTCTTAGAGAAACTGAGGGAAATCATCGCCCAGTGGCTTACCCCACTTAGACTCTCCTGGGGATTTGTGATATCTGACAACGCCACCAATATTGTGCGGGCATTACATCTGGGCAAATTCCAGCACGTCCCATGTTTTGCTCACACAATAAACTTGGTGGTGCAGAATTTTCTGAAAAGCGACAGGGGCGTGCAGGAGACGCTTTGGGTGGCCCGAAAAAATTTCTGGCCACTTTCGCCATTCAGCGACTGCGTGCCGAAGACTGGAGCGCCAGCAAACACTCTTGAACCTGCCCCGCCATCACCTGAAGCAAGAGGTTGTGACGCGGTGGAACTCAACCCTCTATATGCTTCAGAGGATGGAGGAGCAGCAAAAGGCCATACAAGCCTATACATCCACCTATGACATAGGCAAAGGAGGGGGTATGCACCTGACTCAAGTGCAGTGGAGAATGATTTCCGTGTTGTGCAAGGTTCTCCAGCCCTTCGAACTTGCCACACGTGAAGTCAGTTCAGACACAGCCAGCTTGAGTCAGGTCATTCCCCTCATCAGGCTTTTGCAGAAGCAGCTGGAGAAAGTGAAGGAGGAGCTAAGACGGAGCGATTCCGCTCGGCATGTGGGACTTGTGGATGAAGCCCTTCATTCGCTTTGCCAGGATTCCAGGGTGGTCAATCTGTTGAAATCAGACCACTACATTTTGGCCACCGTGCTTGATCCTAGGTTTAAAGCCTATGTGGTGTCTCTCTTTCCGGCCGACACAAGCCTGCAGAGGTGCAAAGACCTGCTGGTGAACACACTGTCAGCTGAAGCGGAACGTGACACGTCAACGGCTCCTTCTTCATTTTCTCCCGCAACTGGGGCTGCCAGGAAAAAACTTAGGTATCCTAAGCAACCCGCTGGCGGTGATGCAGGGCAGGCAGGACCAAGTTTGGACATCTGGTCCGGACTGAAGGACCTGGCAACAATTTCTGACATGTCTACTGTCACTGCATATGATACTGTCACCATTGACAGAATGGTGGAGGATTACATCGGTGACAGCATCCAAGTAGGCATGTCAGACAGTCCATACCTGTACTGGCAGGAAAAAGAGGCAATTTGGAGGCCCCTGTACAAGCTGGCTCTATTTTACCTGAGTTGCCCCCCCTCCAGTGTGTACTCCGAAAGAGTGTTTAGTGCAGCCGGGAACCTTGTCAGCGAAAGGCGTAGGAGGTTGCTTCCACAGAATGTGGAGAAGATGATGTTCATCAAAATGAATTATCAGCTCTTCCAGGGAGACCAGCCTCCAGAAGGTACAGAGGGACCTGTGGTGGTGGATTCAAGTGGGGACGAGTTAATACTTTGTGAGGATGAGGATGTACACACTGAAGAGGGTGAGGAATCGGTGGATGAGGAGGATGAGGATGACATCTTGCCTCCGTAGAGCCAGTTTGTGCAGGGACACATTAATTGCCAGCTTGTTTTGTGGGGGCCCAAACGAACCAATCATTTCAGCCACAGTTGTGTGGCAGACCCTGGCGCTGAAATGATTGATTTGTTAAAGTGTGCATGTCCTGTTTATACAACATAAGGGTGGGTGGGAGGGCCCAAGGACAATTCCATCTTGCACTTCTTTTTTTTCTTTGCATTATGTACAGTTTGGGGCCTAGTTTTTCTAACTGCCATCCTGTCTGCCACTGCAGTGTCACTCCTAGATGGGTCACGTGTTTGTGCCGCCCACTCGTGTCGCTTAGCATAGTCATCCAGCTACCTCGGTGCAACCTTTTGGACATGAAAACACTATTGTGAGGTGTGAGGTGTTCAGAATAGACTGGAAATGAGTGGAAATTAAGGTTATTGAGGTTAATAATAGCATAGGAGCAGAGAAACCAACAAATTCTGTGATTTTAGCTGTTTTTATGCTTTTTAAAAAAAAAATACAGATCCAAAACACAAAACCCAGAACCCAAAACACGGAAGGGTGGTTTTGGCAAAACCAATCCAGATCCAAAACACGAAGAAAGATCCAGATCCAAAACCAAAACACGAAAAGTGGCCGGTGCACACCCCTACTAGCTATAAGAAACAAATATGACAGTAAAGCAAGGTTTGGAGGGCTGTATGTGGCCCTAGGGCCTCCTGTTGCCCATCACTGGTTAATAATAATAAAACAAAAGCTAAATAAAGAGAATGACTGCCTAAAATAATAGGGAAGCATTAAATACAAAAAACATTTTGGCTTCTACATTTGATATTACATAGGATTGCTTGTCTTGAGTTTTTCTTATATTGTGACACAGTTCTCCTGTATGATATAATTGTACTTAAAGTCTTTGTGCTGTATCCCATGGCAATAACAATAAACAATTTACAACCTAAAAAAAACCAATGCAATACAGTATATTACCAGTTTGTTAGAAGAAAAGGAGATTGGATTCAATGCTTGAAAATACTTATTACTCTGATTCCAGGTTTCCCTGGAAGTGCTATGCATGCTTAAACTGCAGTATAGTTAGGAAATCATGTTAATCATGACATAGTACACCTGTATTTATGGTAATATGCACATTCTGACATCATTTCAGGCATGTAACTTACAGATATGTAGCAGCACCCTTACATTAAGATTTGCCCTTTTTATTAGTGACCCAAGATTACACACACTCACCACACCGACCACAATGTAATTAGCCAGCTGAATCGAACAATTTCAGGAAGTTGAAACCTTTCAGGTACTGTACCAAGACAGAGGAGGCCGGCCAGGACTACAGTGCTACAGTAGTGTGCGAAGTGAGAGAGGAGGGGGGGGGGGGCACGGCCATGGGGGGATGGGGGGCGGCACAGGACTCCGTCTTACGTTACTTACCTTCTATTTCTACAATGTACCCTCTCTGGATGTGCACCTTGCCTTCTTCTAACTTCTTCCTGGCTCCTCTCTCTCTGTGCGTGAGATGTCACACGCAGCACACAGTGCAGGGGAGAGGAGAGTGATGGGTCACGCCGGAACCTAAGCAGCCGCCTGTGTTGCCTAGCGGTAAATCCCCTACTGGGTCTTGGGCAGGGAAAGGAGTGTGCATATAGAATAAATAGAGAGCAGTGGGTGGGGACTTGGGAGGAGGGGCTAGGTCTCAGGCAGTTAAGTGTCAGCCTGTTCAGGTGGTAGAGCGAGGATAAGAAGGGAAGTGTCCCCTTCCTCTTCCAATATGAGACCGCCTCCTTCAGTACAGCCCGCGGCCAGCCGCAGGTCCCCTTCACTGTTACGGGCTCCGATGCAGAGTGCCGGCTGCACCACTAATAGTCCCGCGGCCCCTGACGCCGAGCCGTGGGATGCCCCTATGGTGCCCTAGGCATTTGCCTGGTATGCTTATGCCTAGAACCGGCTGTGACTGCAGAGTGAAGTGTGATTTATCAATATTTTGGACTATGCAGACTGTAGAACATGTTCTGTATGACTCCTGCATCACTAAAGTAATAGCTATTAGGAAAATATACTTATTTGTTTTCCACTTGCATCTATCTATGGCAGGGGTTCCCAACCACGGTCCTCAAGGCACACTCACAGTCCAGGCCTTTAAGGATAGCCATAGCTGAGCACCGGTGACTTAATTAGTAACTTAGTTATTTTGATTTAACCATCTGTGCTTAAGCGTGGATATCACTAAAACTAGGACTGTTAGTGTGCCTTGAAGACCGAGGTTGGGAATCACTGATCTATGGTATAGTAACTTATGCCAGCCATACTGGTCACTGGAGGTGTCCTATACCTGTCTGTACATGTTATATATACACCATATGTTCCCTGTATTTTTATTCTGTCACCATGTAGATAATTCTGAACTCCATGCATCACTACCAGCCTAGGCTCCATATCCTGCTGTCTGATCGCCACCAGGGAGGGGAGGCTCGTGCTGCACAGAACTTTGTCTCCTTTGTGTTTCCTGAGACCCAGTTTATAGTGGTCACCGCATACCAGAATCATAGAGTAAGCTGTATAGTCCCCACTTCTGCATAAATAATCCACTTTCCTGCCCTCCTACATCTTGTGGCTGCTGGCACCATCTCACCCGACTCTGGGCGCTAAGCATTCATCAATAATTGCTCATGTTCCTCCTTCATCCCCAAACCTTTCCATCCACCTCGTACTTCTAATCCCCCAACCATATCCTCACCAGCTCTGGGAGATGCTGGACATGCCCCCAGTCACTCTCTCTAGTGAATAGAAGCCACACACATGTGAATAAGTCTTTTCTTACCTTTTGTCTGAAACGGGGAACCACTGAAGAAACTGATCCTCCCTGGCCAGGCAGTGTCTTGAGTCGGTGATCACTATTTATGTAGGAGATCACATGGTCTGGAAGCCGCCTGTTTGTGTAGAATGTAGCCAATGTCATTCTCATACAACAGAGGTTCAATCACATAATACATAGTAGCAGAAAATTTGAGGAAGGAGAAATGTGAATTTTCCTGATCAAACATTATATTAATAAAATATAATTACTAATATGAACCATTTGTATCAGTGATATGGTTTCTGTAGAATTGGTAGCTTACTGAAGATTCTCTCTAGCGCAATTGCCTGTTTACTTATCCAACTCCTGTGTCCCCAGATCCATCTTATCACCATCTTATCACCCCAGCGCCATCTCCTCTCTCCTTGTGCCATATCCTGTGTCCCCAGTTTCCCTAATGATGCAGAGGGTTAGTGGTGGCTGCATTGCTCCCAGTTAGACAGCAATGCACCACTGGATTCTGGTGGATCCGGAAGAGGTGGTTGCCAGTGTTCACTGCCTGGGGAGTCCCCAGGAGCCGTGAGTAGTGTGTATGTGTGGGGGGGGGGTTTGGGAGTCTTGTGCAGTGCGGCCCAGTTCGGTGGGAGGAAACCATACCTCTAAACTTTTCAGATTTAGGATGCGGCCTAAAAAGTGGATAGAGCTTTTCCGAAAGGGGCGGACCTCACATAAATGGGGCTGGAAGAATCACAGCACTCTTCAGTCTCAACTGCCAGTCAATGAAAGCTGTAAGAACAGTAGGTGGAGCCTCCCTCCAGCTCTCTAGTTGACATGCGCTCCAGGGCTTTCCCTGATCATTTGTCTCTGCAGTATTATTGGCCGTGGCGTGGACCTGCCCCACACTCGAGGCAGTTTCTGGCCATTGAAGTGCAGGCTGAGCTCATTGCTTTTGACAATAAAAATTATAATAATACAAAGAAGATACTTACAAGTTATAAATATATTTGTATTATTCTAATAATTATTATAGTAAAGACTCTGGTGGAGTAAGACAGGTGAGGCTTTGCCTCCCCTTGCTGCGCGTCCCTGGCTCTCTCCTACCAGGGACTGCCTCAGCCACACTCTAGAGACACAGAAACAGAGAAGGAAGTGGAGCAGGCATCCTACATTATCCTGAGTAGATATAGGGTATGGAACACCCAGCGCATACAACTCCTAAATTAAGCCCAAATATCAAAAATAATATGTGGGTATTAATCTGCAAATGCTGAATGATGCGTTTTGCCTAGATGGCTTCCTCAGGATAACAGAACATCTGTTATCCTGAGGAAGCCATCTAGGCGAAATGCGTCGATTACAGAGAAGTCGATCCCCTTACAAGCCGCAAGAGAAGCCACGCTCTCAGTGCGGCACATCAAGGAAGTCTGCCGGCAGACACTCCAGCCCCACGTGACTCACAAGGACTCCGGTTGGAGAGAGATTGCACCCCCATATATCCGGACTGCACCAGGAAGACCAAGGTAATCACCACCTCGTTGTAGCACACGAGATCCGATCACCTGTCAACACTGGACATTAGTCATTTGATCACTGAAGTACTGACTCTTTATTCGCTTGGGAGAAATTACATTATCAGTGTGCTTATCTATCCCAGGAACTATCACGTTTACAGAGTGAGTAAAACGCTTACACACAGTGTATCACTCTGCAGAGCGCACATCCAGTGCCAAGTGCATATGTGTCTATGTATATATGTGATGTTTGTTTGTCTGATTGTGTTTTATACCGGTATTAGTTTCATATAGTAGAGTTTCTATATACCACAATTAGTGGTTTATTGATCTATATTTTTATCAATAAATATTGAATTTTTTAGGATATCACTCTCGAGTGTTTATTTATATATATTATTATTTTTATTGAAGTGTCGCTATTTTCATATTGCAATACCGCAGTTACTACGTACTAATTGAAGATAATACTGATACCCCTTTCATGACATCATTCAGCATTTGCAGATTAATACCCACATATTATTGTTGATATTTGGGCTTAATTTAGGAGTTGTATGTGCTGGGTGTTCCTTACCCTATATCTACTACGTCTAACTATATGAGGTTTGGCAGTGCCCTCATGTACCCCTAGCAGCAACCACTCCTTTTAGATCTCTATAGATTAGCGCATCCCTTTCTTTTACCTACAATATAATCCTACATTATCCATACTGTACCTTCCAGTCACATGCTTACTCTCCTCACCAGAGCCATAACTAGACTTTTTGGTGCCCTGTGCCAGAGAGAACATTGCGCCCCCCCTTTTTTTTTTAAATAGGGGCATAAAATGGGAGCCATCAGTGATGAAAATCCCTTGATAAAATGTCTAAACTAAAGACATTTCTCCAGTTTGCAATAGAGGTGATTCTTCCTCAGATGAGACAGCACTTCCTTGACATGTTTATGATGTTCCTCTGGCGAAGACGAAAAAAAAATCAATATATCGTCCAGATAGACAACAACTGAAATGTATAAGTAGTCCCGGAAAATTTTGTTAACAAAGCCCTGAAAGACAGCAGGGGAATTGCACAGGCCAAAAGGCATTACAAGGTATTCAAAATGTCCATCTCTGGTATTAAAAGCGGTTTTCCACTCGTCATCTGAGCGATAACGAATAAGATTGTAGTCCCCTCTCAAATCTAAATTGGAAAATATGATGGACTCTTTGACTCTGTCTAATAATTCTGTGAATAGTGGAAGCGGATATCGATTCTTGACCGTAATATCGTTCAGGCCTCGGTAGTCTATACAAGGTCGTAAGCCGCCATCCTTCTTGGCAACGAAAAAGAACCCAGCTCCGGCAGGAGAGGTGGCAGGGCGAATAAATCCTGTCTCCAAATTCTCCTGAATGTATTCAGACAATCACTTTGGTCTCAGGCAAGGACAGGATAGGTGTGACCACGAGGTGGCATCTTGTTAGGTAACAGATCAATTGGGCAATCCCATTCTCTATGAGGAGGTAAGATGTTTGATTGTTCAGAAAAGACGTCAGTAAACATTTGATACTCCTTGGGAATTGCTGGAGATACTAATGAGACTGTTTTCCTCACAAGTCGTATCTTGGGAGGACAGGATTTCTGATAGTCAACTCCCCATGAAAGGATTTGCATCGAGCACCAGTCAATCCTGGGATTGTGCTGGCGTAACCAGGGTAGCCCTAAAATGATTTCTTGGGAGGCCTCAGGTATCACTAAGAATTTTAGAGACTCAGAATGGGGCGCCCCAATACAGACCAGTACCGGTTGAGTTTCCTTGGTGACAACTCCATTATCCAGAGGATGTCCATCTACAGCGGTCAGGGAAATCGTGTGATCAAGGGATGAACAAGGAATCTGTAGCTTGTTAACTAAGCTGGAGGTCATAAAATTCCCGGCTGCTCCAGAATCTAGTAGAGCAGTGACGAAGACAGGTTTTGACTTGAGATCTATGGCTAAAGAAATCTTTAGAATTTGGGGACGGGCTCATAACTCCTAACTTGATGTCCCCAGGGTCAGTTAGGAGCGGGCGTTTCCTGATTTTCGGGAATAGGAGGCCACCAGGTGACCCGATTCTCCACAATATAGGCAGAGGTTTTTTAATATTCTTCTCTGACATTCTTCTTTGGAGAGATGGGTATGATTCACCTGCATTGGCTCTTCATCTGTAGAAGGAGGGGTTGGACGGGTAGTAGAGGGATGAGTAGATGACCTTTGCCGGTCAGTTCTATGCTTTTCAGCCTGACATTCTCTGAAGCGTAGGTCAACCTTATTACAGAGAGAAATCATATCGTTTAGGTTAACAGGTAGGTCACGTGTGACCAAATCATCCTTTAGTCGATCAGAAAGCCCATGCCAAAAAGCTGAGGTGAGGGCTTCCTCATTCCACTTTAGTTCTGATGCCAAAATCTGAAACTGTACGGCTTATTGACTGACAGGACGGGTTCCTTGTTTCAGTGTCATAATACTAGTTGAGGCTGATACAGTTCGTCCAGGCTCATCAAAAATCCTCCTGAATGATGTCACAAAGTCAGTATAGTTATCCAGCAGAGAATCTGAATGCTCACAGAGTGGGGAAGCCCAATCCAAGGCTGAGCCGGACAACAGGGACACGATGTATGCCACTTTAGTTCTTGCAGTGGGTAAATTATCAGGCTGTAAGGTGAAATGTATATCGCACTGATTCAGGAACCCGCGACAGAGTCTAGGGTTGCCGTTGAATTTGCTTGGCATAAGGAGGTGTAAGCGAGGGGATGCCCTGCTTCCTGTATTACCCGGCATTGAAGCGGGTGTAGTTGCTGTTACCCCAGAAGTGGATAAGGAGGTTTTTAGATTATCCTGTTGTTTAGACATTTCTTGCAAAAACTGAGCCATTTGGTGTTGCATGGTTTCCAGGTTTTCCAGACGGCCAGCAATGCACTGAAATAAATCTACTCCAGACTCCTGTTCCATGGCCGGATCCATGTGGCCAGTGCAAACTGTGAGGTTCTGATTTTGTTGTGGGCCCAGTGTGGTGACAGGAGCAGACACAGAAGCAGATTTAAAACAAAACGTGGAACTTTTAATGCGTTGTTTGGCTGACATAACAATGGGAGAAAATAAAGTCCAGGGATGGCACTAAAGTGCAAATGGGAACTGAGGTGAAGCAATGAATAAAAGTCCAGGTATTGGCAGATAGGAGTAGTCCAGTGATCTGGGTCTTGTGAAGCTGCAATGAATTGCAGGTTGAAGTGATTTGTAGGTAGAAGAGGTGAATGCAGGCTGAGATGAATTGTCCAGAGGAAATGTGAGAGGAGGCAGGGTGCAGGGTACAGCTGACACAGGTACTTCAGGCAAGGGGAAGGTAATGGAGGTTGCAGGGTAGTCCAGAGGGTTGGAGCAGACAAGCAGGCAGGCAGGTAGCATATCACAGGGAAACAGGCGGTGAGCACAGGGACCTCTCTCTCAGCTAAGCTGAGAAACACGTTGCACTGGCAATGAAGTGAGACTCTGAACCTCCCTAAATACCAAGTGCTGTGCCGTGACTGGCCAGAGAGAGCATGTGACAAACCAGGATTGGGCGATTAGGTCACATGACCGAAGGCAAGATGGCAGCGCCCATGCCAGACTGGAACAGAAGCACTACCAGGCCTCACCAGCCCAAAGTGACAACATGCCCGCACAGAACCACGCACAGCCAATGCCCCTCACCAAACACCAGCGCTACCGCCAGACGCCCTCCGCCATAGGGGAAGCAATCGGGAAGCCGACTGCCTAAATACCGGCAGCCCGACTGTCTTATCCCGGCATGGGTGAAATGCCGGGCGTCTAGATGTAGACACCCGCATTTCCCAGACGCCGGGAGACCGGCCTCCCGATCGTAGTGATGCCGGGCACCGCGAGCGGACAGCCGCAGGGGGGAAGGGTTAGATTTAGGGCTCCCAGGGGGGACTTAGGGTTAGGCACCCCCCCAGGAGGGTTAGGCACCCCCGGGGGGGACTTAGGGTTAGGCCCCCCCCCCGGGGGACTTAGGTTTATGCAGCGAGGAAGGGGGTAGTTAGGGTTAGGTACTTAGAGGGGGGATTAGGGTTAGGCACTTGGGGGGAAGTTAGGGTTAGGCACCCCTAAGGAGGGTTAGGGGGTCAGGTTAGTACATACTTACCTATCCACGATCGGGATTTCCAGCGCTGTCGGGCTTCAGCTGCTTCGCACTCTGCTCCTGTCGGGCTGCCGCTGACAAGAATCGAACCGCCGGCCATACGGCCAGCGGTATATCATACCCATTTCCGCCATAGTGACCTCACAGGTAATACGCATCGACCACCATGCTGAGAAACTCTGGTCGTGACATCTGCATTATATGGCGCTGACTGTGACACTCTCTGCATTATATGGCGCTCACTGTGAAGCTCTCTGCATTATATGGCGATGACTGTGACGCTCTCTGCATTATATGGTGCTGAAAGTGACGCTCTATGCATTATATGGCGATGACTGTGACGCTCTCTGCATTATATGGTGATGACTGTGACGCTCTCTGCATTATATGGTGATGACTGTGACGCTCTGCATTATATGGCGCTGACAGTGACGCTCTCTGCATTATATGGTAGTGACTAACCCCTCATTGTGATGCTCTCTGCATTATATGGCGTTGACTGTGACGCTCTCTGCATTATATGGCGCGGCCTGTGACGCTCTCTGCATTATATTGCGCTCACTGTGACGCTCTTTGAATTATATAGCGTTCACCGTTACACTCTGCATTATATGGCGATGACTGTGACACTCTCTGCATTATATGGCCCTCACTGTGACGCTCTCTGCATTATATAGCGCTGACTGTGATGCTCTCTGAATTATATGGTGATGACTGTGATGCTCTCTGCATTATATGGCGATGACTGTGATGATCTCTGCATTATATGGCGCTCACTGTGACGCTCTCTGCATTATATAGCGCTCACTGTGACACTCTTCTGGATTATATTGTGCTCACTGTGACGCTCTCTGAATTATATAGCGCTCACTGTGATGCTCTCTGGATTATATTGTGCTCACTGTGATACTCTCTGCATTATATGGTGCTAACTGTGATGCTCTCTGCATTATATCGCCCTCACTGTGACGCGCTCTGCATTATATGGCGATGACTGTGATGCTCTCTGCATTATATGGCGATGACTGTGATGATCTCTGCATTATATGGCGCTCACTGTGACGCTCTCTGCATTATATAGCGCTCACTGTGACACTCTTCTGCATTATATGGCGCTGACTGTGACGCTCTCTGCATTATATAGCGCTCACTGTGATGCTCTCTGCATTATATTGTGCTCACTGTGACGCACTCTGCATTATATGGCGATGACTGTGACACCCTCTGCATTATACGGTGATGACTGTGATGCTCTCTGCATTATATGGCACTTACTGTGACGCTCTCTGCATTATATGGCACTGTGACGCTCTCTGCATTATATGGCACTGTGACGCTCTCTGCATTAAATGGCGCTGTGACGCTATGCATTATATGGCGCTGTGACGCTATGCATTATATGGCGCTGATTGTGACGCTCTCTGCATTATATGGCGCTGACTGTGATGCTTTCTGCATTATATTGCACTCACTGACGCTCTCTGCATTATATTGCACTCACTGTGACGCTCTCTGCATTATATGGCGATGACTGTGATGCTGTCTGCATTATATGGCGATGACTGTGATGCTCTCCGCATTATATGGCGCTGACTGTGACGCTCTCCGCATTATATGGCGCTGACTGTGACGCTCTCCGCATTATATGGCGCTAATTGTGATGCTCTCCGCATTGTATGGTGATGACTGTGACGCTCCCTGCATTATATGGCGCTGTGACGCTCTGCATTATATGGCGCTCACTGTGACGTTCTCCATTATATATGGCGATGACTGTGATGCTCTCTGCATTATATGGCATTCATCACTGTGACGCTCTCTGCATTGTATGGCGCTGACTGAGATGCTCTCTGCATTATATGGCGCTCACTGTGACGCTCTCTGCATTAAATGGCGCTGAGAGTGACGCTTTCTGCATTATATGGCGCTGACTGTGATGCTCTCTGCATTATATGGTGCTGACTGTGGCACTCTCTGCATTACATGGCACTCACTGTGATGCTCTCTGCATTATATGGCGATGACTGTGACACTCTGCATTATATGGCGATGACTGATGCTCTGCATTATATGGCGATGACTGACACTCTGCATTAAATGGCGCTGTGATGCTCTCTGCATTATATGGCGCTCACTGTGACGCTCTCTGCATTATATGGCGCTCACTGTGACGCTCTCTGCATTATATATCGCTCACTGTCACGCTCTCTGCATTATATTGTGCTCACTGTGACGCTCTCTGCATTATATGGCCCTCACTGTGACGCGCTCTGCATTATATGGCGATGACCATGATGCTCTCTGCATTATATTGTGCTCACTGTAACGCTCTCTGCATTATATGGCGCTGACTGTGACGCTCTCTGCATTATATGGCCCTCACTGTGACGCCCTCTGCATTATATGGCGATGACTGTGATGCTCTCCGCATTATATGGCGATGATTGTGATGCTCTCCGCATTATATGGCGATGACTGTGACGCTCTCTGCATTATATGGCGCTGAATGTGACACACTCTGCATTATATGTCGCTGACTGTGACGCTCTCTGCATTATATGGCGCTGACTGTGACGCTCTCTGCATTATATGGTGCTGTGATGCTCTCTGCATTATATGGCGCTGACTGACGCTCTCTGCATTATATGGCGCTGACTGTGGCACTCTCTGCATTACATGGCGCTCACTGTGACACTCTCTGCATTATATGGCGCTGTGACGCTATGCATTATATGGCGCTCACTGTGACGCTCCCTGCATTATATGGCGCTGACTGATGCTCTCTGCATTATATAGTGCTCACTGTGATGCTCTCTGCATTATATTGTGCTCACTGTGACGCTCTCTGCATTATATGGTGCTGACTGTGATGCTCTCTGCATTATATGGCCCTCACTGTGACACCCTCTGCATTATATGGCGATGACTGTGATGCTCTCTGCATTATATGGCGATGATTGTGATGCTCTCCGCATTATATGGCGATGACTGACGCTCTCTGCATTATATGGCGCTGTGACGCTCTGCATTATATGACGCTCACTGTGATGCTCTCTGCATTATATAGCGATGACTGACGCTCTCTGCATTATATGGCACTCACTGTGATGCTCTCTGCATTATATGTTGCTGACTGTGACGCTCTCTGCATTATATGGCGCTCACCGTGACGCTCTCTGCATTATATGGCGCTGAATGTGACACACACTGCATTATATGGCGCTGACTGTGACGCTCTCTGCATTATATGGCGCTGACTGACGCTCTCTGCATTATATAGCGCTCACTGTGATGCTCTCTGCATTATATTGTGCTCACTGTGACGCTCTCTGCATTATATGGTGCTAACTGTGACGCTCTCTGCATTATATGGTGCTGACTGACGCTCTCTGCATTATATGGCCCTCACTGTGACGCGCTCTGCATTATATGGTGATGACTGTGATGCTCTCTGCATTATATGGCGATGACTGACGCTCTGCATTATGTGGCGCTGTGACGCTCTGCATTATATGACGCTCACTGTGACACTCTCTGCATTATATAGTGATGACTGTGATGCTCTCTGCATTATATTGTGCTCACTGTGATGCTCTCTGCATTATATGGTGCTAACTGTGACGCTCTCTGCATTATATGGCCCTCACTGTGACGCGCTCTGCATTATATGGTGATGACCATGATGCTCTCTGCATTATATGGCGCTGACTGTGACGCTCTCTGCATTATATAGCGCTCACTGTGATGCTCTCTGCATTATATTGTACTCACTGTGACGCTCTCTGCATTATATGGCGATGACTGTGACGCTCTCTGCATTATATGGCGATGACTGTGACGCTCTCTGCATTATATGGCCCTCACTGTGACGCCCTCTGCATTATATGGCGATGACAGTTATGCTCTCTGCATTATATGGCGCAGACTGTGACGCTCTCTGCATTATATGGCGATGATTGTGATGCTCTCTGCATTATATGGCCCTCACTGTGACGCCCTCTGCATTATATGGCGATGACTGTGACGCTTTCTGCATTATATGACGCTCACTGTGATGCTCTCTGCATTATATAGCGATGACTGTGATGCTCTCTGCATTATATGGCACTCACTGTGACGCTCTCTGCATTATATGGCGCTCACCGTGACGCTCTCTGCATTATATGGCGCTGAATGTGACACACTCTGCATTATATGGCGCTGACTGTGACGCTCTCTGCATTTTATGGCGCTGACTGTGACGCACTCTGCATTATATGGCGCTGACTGACGCTCTCTGCATTATATGGTGCTGACTGTGGCACTCTTTGCATTACATGGTGCTCACTGTGACGCTCTCTGCATTACATGATGACTAACGCTCTGCATTATATGGCGATGACTGACGCTCTCTGCATTATATGGCGCTCACTGTGACGCTCTCTGCATTATATGGCGCTCACTGTGATGCTCTCTGCATTATATGGCGCTCACTGTGATGCTCTCTGCATTATATTGTGCTCACTGTGACGCTCTCTGCATTATATGGTGCTGACTGTGATGCTCTCTGCATTATATGGCCCTCACTGTGACGCGCTCTGCATTATATGATGATGACTGTGACGCTCTCTGCAATATATAGCGCTGACTGTGACGCTCTCCGCATTATATGGCGATGATTGTGACGCTGTCTGCATTATATGGCGCTGACTGACGCTCTCTGCAGTATATGGTGCTCACTGACGCTCTCTGCATTATATGGTGCTCACTGATGCTCTCTGCATTATATTGCACTCCCTGCAATGCTCTCTGCATTGTATTCCGCTTACTGCGATTCTTTCTGCATTATATGGCGCTTACTGCAACGCTCTCTGTAGTACTAGGCAGTCTTTTTGATGTTCTCTGCATTTACATGGTTGTCACTGTGAAGCTTTCTACATTATATGAGACTTCACTACAAGACCACACCTTTTTTGGTTTGGCGCACATAGTCCCTTGCTTGCAGAGGGGTGGGTTCCCCAAAGCATATTGTTGCACCCACTCACATATTGTCCCACCACTCACTAGATCTGCCGGTATGCAGTCGGGATGCCGATGGTCTAAATGCCGACCGTCTAATAGCGGCAAGGGTCTAATGACAGGCGTTGAAATCCCGACGCCTGTCATTTTACCTATGCCGGGAGCCCGACGCTCCTCGGGAGGGTTAGGGTTAGGCACCCCCGGGGGAAGGTTAAGGTTAGGCACCTCCCAGGATACTTAGGTTGAGGCTGCGGGGAAGGGGGGGGTAGATTTAGGCACTTAGAGGGGGGTTAGGGTTCGGCACTTGGGGGGGAGGTTATGGCTAGGCATCCCTAAAGGAGGGTTAGGGTCAAGGTAGGGAATTAGGTTAGCGGTACTTTCCTTAATTAGCAGTCGGGATCTCCCCCCCCAGGCCGGGCTTCCGCTGTCGGGATTTGAACCGCCGGCCGCAGAACAGAATCATACTGATTCCGTTCTGCCACTACGGTGACAGGGCTGTTTATTGGAGTGTCCGTGTGCATTTTATACTTCCGGGCCCCGGCAGACTGTCAGCTCATTCATTCTAGTCAGGTGCCGGGTACTGCTCTGCCTCCTCTACTGCTCTCCACTGTGTTGTCTGCCTGCATGTGATGTGACAGCGAGAGGAGTAAGCCGAGAAGATAGAAGTTGAGGTGCGCTGCCGCCCAAAGTGGATAGTAGAGTACAAAGTGAGGTGCGCTGCCGCTCAAAGTGGATAGTAGAGTACAAAGTGAGGCGCGCTGCCGCCCAAAGTGGATAGTATAGTACAAAGTGAGGTGCGCTGCCGCCCAAAGTGGATAGTATAGTACAAAGTGAGGCGCGCTGCTGCCCAAATGGATAGTAGAGTACAAAGTGAGGCGCGCCTGCTGCCTTTGATTCTACTGGGAGAAGGGGGAGGTGGCGCAGGTGTGGGGTTTGTGGCGCCTGCCAGTGTGGGGGGAAGGCAGGGTGCTTTGGGCCGGCAACACTGATTCCAGCTTTCACCTACAATTGGGTAGTTGGGTTTGTGTGGGTGCAGTCAGGGGATATGGGGGGGGGGGGTTAAACCTGGCACATAAGTTACTGTAGACATAAGTTCCTATCAGTAATATCCACATATCTGAAAATGTTCCAGTCCTGGGAAGGGGGGTGGGGATTAGGTATACACTGACTGACTGGTGGGGTGGGGGGATTTGGCATATGCAGACTGACTGGGAGGGGAATTGTTTGAAGAAGGGGGGCCCAAATTGGTATCTTGCTTAAGGCCCTATGACACCTAAATACGCCTCTGGCTCATGTGCAAGACTATTCCTTCCTTCTGGCTATTGCTTTGGCTCGGAAAGTATCAGACTTGAGCGCGCTGTTGTGTCTCTCTCATTTTCTGGTCTTTCACTCTGACTAGGCCGTTCTTTAGACTCAGCTAGACTACCTAGTTTCCAGATACCACCTCAATCAAGAAATTGTGGTCCCGGCTTTTCAGTCTCCAGAGGAATCACCGGAGGAGGCCTCTTTAGATGTAGTATGTGCCCTCCGCATCTATGTGGAATGTACCAGGGATATCCGTATGTCAGATTCTTTTTTTGTCATCTACGGTTTCCATAAGCGGGGCTGGCCATCAACGAAGCAGATTTTGGCCAGATGGCTCCGTTTAACCATCCGCCATGCATACGTGTCCACTTTTATGCATTTGATACCTTCGCCTCCGCAGATGCGGCCTTTGGGCGCAGATACTCAGTGCAGCTCGGGAGCATCCCCTCCCTTAGGGGGGGATTGCTTTGGGACATCCCAGCATAGTCCCTGTGTCCCCTATGGAATGTGAGGAAGAAAAGGAGACATGTCTAACCTGGTTAAATCCATAGGGGAAACAGGCCGCCCACCCTGACGCACCTGGCTGGTGTGGTTCTCCTTGTTTTCTGGTTTCCCTGTGTCCCCTATGGAGTTAGAAGAAAAGACTTAACCAGGTGAGACAGAAGTCTTATTTCATATTACCTCATCTAATGCCACAAACATTTCCACTTTTTCAAGACCAAAAATCTTCATTTTAGTGTGGTCACCTCCATGTTGATGAAGAAAATGTCTAGCCACACTTGTCTCATATTAATTTGGTAATTTGGGGCATTTGTAATATTACCTGCATGTTCTTGTATGCGTTTTTTAAAGGGTGGTTTAGTCATTCCCATATATCAAGATGACTCCTTGTGTGGTACAGTTGATAAAATCTCTGATGGTTATACTTTGATTGAATTTATTAATATATTGATTTGTGAGATGAATGTAGTTACACGCTCTGTATCTCCCGCATTTGTAGCAGCCACAAACAGTCCACGTTTTCCTTCTATTTATATAGTGACTGTGTACTAATTTATCACACATATTTGGAGATTTTCTCCAGCTGATGGCAATCCAGTTACCAATTCCTTTCTGTAGATCTTTATCAGAAGTCATAATGTGGCAATATTTTTGTAATACTTTATTAAAGTTCTCCCACTGGTTACAAAATGTTCCAATAAGAGCCGAGGAGGAAAGCTGCATGGAGTCGGGGCTCCGTTACGACTGAGCCTGCTGATCCAGTCCCTCCGGCCGTGCGCGGTGCTTCTTGGCTCTCCTACCGCCACAAGCCATCTCTGCCCCCAAGGCGGGTGTTCCCATTGCCTAGCGGGATCCTGGTTCCCGGACTCGGGCTGCCGGACCTCGCGGCCTACTGCAGACGCGGTGCGTGGTGCTGGACTCCGGCCCTCGCCTCCCGGCTCCTGCATCGCGCCTGGTCCACTGCCAAACCCCGCGACGCTGGCTCACAGACAGTCAGCCGGTGGGTGCGAGCAGCAAGGGGAACACACGGGGACGCCGCTGGACGGGTCCCCGCGACCGCATATCATAATTGCAGAAAGCAGACGCTGGCTCCTTTCAAGGTCCTTTTACAGACGGCGCCATTTTGCAGACACTGCATATACAGGAGACAAGGTACTGTGTGTTACCAGTTAAAGCCCTATACTGGAGAACGTACAGCTGCTTATAAACAGAAGTCTTGCAACTCTATACTTCTTTTGAATCCCCAGCTATAGCTGATGATAAATTTGGCAATATTTATGTACATATCCTTTACTCTGGGGAATAGTTACAGTGCCAGCTTCTACCACCAGATGGTGCTCCAGCCCTATTTTTCAAGTTACTTCACAATTATTTGAAATGTAAAGGATCTCCTGTCTGTGATCACAGCCATTTCTAAGCAACACACTCCTCAGTATTATCATAACCTGGTGAAAATTAAGACCAATCTCTACATGGATAAGTTCATGGCTCCACAGCCCACCCCCAAGGCAAATCGAGCCAGGAGTAGTAGCAAACGTACAGATAAACCTACAGACCCTGTGGAAAACATGCCACACACACATAGTTCTGAACCCTCTACTACCCATAACACAATGGGCCCGGTTCCTGCTCCTCTCTCATATGCAGAGATAGTTAGAGCCATTAAAGAAACAGTGGAACCACTACTGCAAAACCAAGCGGATAAATTCATGGGGGCACTGGCGGATATTAAGACGCAAATGTCCTCTGTCTCACAACAAGTGCGTGAAAATGAAAACAGGATCGGAGTCAACTTTCATGAACTTTCGGAACTAAAACAACAAGTTGCTACCATGTCGACCACACAACAACAATTACTATCCAAGGTAGACGATCTGGAAAATAGGTCCAGACGCAACAACCTGCGACTTCTGGGTCTTAAGGAAACGATTAAAGGCAACGATCTCACTAAATTTCTTCAAACCGATCTCCCTGAGCTACTCGGCATCTCGGCTGAACTGAATAATTTTGAGATAGAACGAGCACATAGATTAGGTCCTTTTCGCGATTCTAACATCTCACGCCCTAGAGCTGTTATCTTCAAGTGCTTAAATTTTCGTCACAAGGATCTGATATGGTCAACTGCTCGACAGAAGGGCCCTCTTCAGTGGGATGGCCAACGTATCCTCTTGTTCCAGGACTACTCCGCGGAGGTTGCCAGAGCACGCAGAAATATGTCCCCTGTCTGCTCTCAGCTCATCCAATCAGGGACTCGCTTCGCGCTCTTATTCCCAGCTAGACTTCGCATTTTCTCATCTCAAGGCCCTAAAGATTTCACAGAAGTTGCTGACGCCCAGGCTTTCCTTAACGAAGTAAAAGAGTCCTCGGACCTCTCCACGATGGACCATAATGATTGATTACGGGAAGATGTCCCATACCTATTTTGATGCCTTTACCAGGTTTTACCCTTTTCTTCAAAAATATGTTTATAGTCTGATTTAAGACTATTGTCTTTTTTTTTTTCCTTTTCAATAGGCTGAGATCAATGACTATAGTTTTGGTTATATGTTTGCATTTGATTCGCAATCTATGCATATCAGCGTCTTTCTTTATTTTCTTTTTATGTCTATGTCCATTTGTTTATTTGTTTCTTTATACTGTATGAATCACGAAGCTCATGCCCTTCATAGCTTATTTATGACTTACACTAGAGCCGACATTCATATTATTATGAACCTACCTAACACCAACCGGTATTATGGGGAGTATATTAACATTTATACTACACTTTTTTACTATTTGCATTACCTAATTTCCACACCTTGTGATGCATTCCCACCTTAGGTTTTGCACCTGGAATGTCAGGGGGATTCACTCACCAGTGAAAAGAAAGCGCATATTGACATATCTTAATAAGCTTAAATCCGATATCACTTATTTACAGGAGACTCATTTAACTCCCACAGAACACGCCAAGCTAAACACACTGCACCACCAGGTACTGGCGTCATCATCATTTGGTTCTAAGTCACGTGGAGTGGTAATCCTAATACGCAAGGGTATTCAATTCGATATTCACTCCTCTGATGTGGACCAAGAGGGCCGATACATTCTTATGGATGTCACGCTAGACGGCACTAGATATTGTTTGTGTAATGTCTATGGTCCCAATATATATGATAAATCTTTTTTCTTAGGATTGATTAACAAATTATATTCTTTTGCAGATTCTAAGATTATATTAAGGGGTGATTTCAATCTGGTCGCTTCCCCAACCTTAGATAGGAAAACTTTCTCTCATTCCTCCCCCAAACAACCAAAAATAGGTTTAAATTATATAGCCAAAGAATTGAATTTATTAGATGTGTGGAGAATGAGACACCCCACTGATCTGGAATACACGTACTACTCAGCCACTCATAACGCCTTTTCTAGGCTTGATTATTTTTACTTATCTAACTCAATATCCCCAATGATTATCGATACATCGATTGAAACTATAGCTATTTCGGATCATGCGCCGGTGTGGGTGGATGTACAGGGGAAATTCCTTTTGGGTTCATACTCCCAATGGCGATTTCCGGCAAAATTAGCCTCATCCCTTAAATTTAAGTCAATGCTAGAGTCTGCTTGGGCCAATTACGAAATGAACAACCAAATACATAAAGATAACCCAGGTTTATATTGGCAAACTGCTAAGGCGGTGATTAGGGGGGAAATTATCTCCTTTATGACAAAATATAAGGCTGAACAGGACGCCACTTATAGATCTGCACAGACGGCCTTAACATCCGCATTTCAAGCTCTAAGAGCTTCATCCTCACCGGTGACTAGAGCCGCATATGGTGAGTGCAGGTTACACTTTGATCAAATCCTCACTCAAATGGATGATAAATATGTATACTCAGGTAAATTACATTTCTTTCGATACGGCAACAAACCTAGCCGACTCCTATCAAACATGCTGAGAGGTACCAAGCCACATAATAATATTGCAGCTCTCAAAGATGAAAGCTCTGCCATACAATTCAATGGCAAAGATATCGCGAATATCTTTTTCCGTTACTACCAAAACCTCTATTCCCAAGACCCAATAGATATCACTAAAAAGGAGGCTTTTTGGGAATCACACACCCTGCCACAGATTTCATCTGCACAGGCTGATATATTGATTGGCAAAATTACACATGAAGAGGTAGATCAGGCTGTTAAATCTCTCAAGACGTTCAAGGCCCCAGGCCCAGATGGTCTGAGTGGGGAGTTTTTCAAAATATTACGTCCCCAAATCACAGAGACTTTAACTAATGTATTTAACTCCATAATGGATAGTAAAATAATCCCTCACTATTTTAATTCGGCCATTATAAAAGTTCTGCCGAAGTCAGGCAGAGACCCCCTTTTGCCTTCATCATATAGACCCATTTCTCTACTTAACGTAGACTATAAATTATTGACAAAAATTTTAGCAGAGCGGTTGAAGTTGATTCTCCCGTCTATCATACACCCGGACCAAACCGGGTTTATTTGTGGCAGAAATTCTGTCACAAACATTAGGAAAGTCCTTACGGTGCTGCAGTCTCTGCATATGGGCGAGACGGGTGATCCCAGGTTCTTGTTGTCTTTAGACGCAGAAAAAGCGTTTGATCTGGTAACCTGGGATCACCTGTTTGAATCTCTGCGTCGGTTTGGTATGCCCGCCCTTTTTGTTGAGATCATACGATCCTTATATACTTCTCCCCTTACTCAGATTCTCACTAATAGATATTTATCACCTGTATTCTGTACACAGAGAGGGACGAGACAGGGTTGCCCGCTTTCTCCACTTTTGTTTGCAATTGCGCTAGAACCATTGGCAATAGCAATAAGACAGGAAACGGAGGTAAAGGGTATTACTATCAGAAACCAAACATGTAAATTGTCTTTATTTGCAGACGATATGATGCTTTTTATATCTGACCCCCTACGATCCATCCCTACACTTCTGGATCTAATTACCACATTTGGATCATTTGCAGGTTATCGCATCAATGTGAGTAAATCTGAGTTGCTCCCTATTGATGCAACTACTTTTTTAGCTACACATCCCCACATAGCCTCTCTTTTCACAATTGCAACACATAAATTAAAATACTTAGGTATATTTATACCAGCTCAATTATCCTCTCTATATGCTTTTAATTTCTCTCCATTGCTAAATAGATTAAACTCCCAACTCCAGAATTGGAAAGATCTTAAACTCTCTCTACTCGGACGAGTAACTGTAATAAAGAGTGTGGTGTTCCCGAAACTAGCCTATCTTTTACAAACTTTACCCATTACTTTAACAAGAGTGGATGTACTGAAGTTTACGCAGATCTTTTTTAAATTCATTTGGCAGTACAAGAAACCCAGAATGCCGCGTTCCCGAGCTTACCTATTGAAAAAAAATGGAGGGCTGAGCATCCCAAGCATCTCTGCATTTGCAAAAGCTGCCATATTCCGATATATAACTGATTGGTTATTACATACCAATCACTATACTAATCCTGACTTGGAGGAAGCATTATTTCACCCATATGCCCCAGCAGCCTTGTTACACACCCCTAAAATACACATTCCTAAGATATTTCGTTCTAATATTTTATTCTGGGACACTTACACTACGTGGTTGAAGGTTAATACACATTTGGGGAAAAATCCTTTTTCATCCCCGTACATCCCCTTATGGGGTAATCCCTGTTTTCCCCCTTCACTTGACATTCCTCTTTTTAAAATGTGGAATCAAAAGGGAATCATGTCCATCAAAGATGTATTTGATCCGGGTGGCAATTTGCTCTCCTTTGTACAATTACAGGATAAATATGACATCCCTCGTACACAATTTTTTATGTTTCTACAAGTACGTAATTTCATTCAATCCTTAGATAATCCTTTATGGATCTCAATTAACACAGATACAATGGGTCGCATTCTACTCTTATGTCGCTCAACCAAATTCAGAATAGCTCATTTATATAAATACCTGATTGAAATTCCTATACATGCTTGGGCACCAGTTGCGGAAGCTTGGCACACAGAGATACCCGAATTATGTGACTTGGAGCCATTTGTTGCGAATCTGGATTGTGTTTTACCCTGCCTTAAGTCAGCGAGACTTCAAGAAATTCATCTTAGAATTTTAAATCGTACATATATGTCCCCGGCCCAACGGAGACATTTTGTGCCACTGGAGGAGGGAAATTGTGTGAAATGTGACTGCTCTAATGCCTCTCTCTCGCATAACCTCTGGTACTGCAGAAAGATCCATAGATTTTGGAATAAAATTTTGTGTTATCTAAATAATACGATACATCTTAAATTGTCCAAAAATGCGTCAGCTCTTATTTTCGCAGAATTTTCAATATGGGAGTCTGAGTCCTCCTTGGGCCCATGGAAACCTGCTCTGAGAGTCATGGTTACAGTAGCTAAACAACTTATCCTTAATTACTGGATCTCAAAATCAGCACCTACACTAATGGAATGGAAAACTGCGCTGCTGGAGGTAATTTATGCGGAGAGACGTATGGCTATCTTTAACATCGAAAGAGGGGTACGGATTTTTTCCAAAAAATGGGAACCATACATACAATGCTTACCGGTCCAGATTCAGAATAACATATGGAAAGTCTTTGATCACACGGAATGGTTTATGCTAAGAAATATCACTTAAAATGCCCCTATTTGTGCTATTTATATGTAGCTCTCTGTGAATCCCCCCAGACAAGGTATCTCTCACCTTCTGTCAGTGATCCCCCCTCTATTTCTATTTCACCTTTCTTTCTTCTTCTGTTTCTTTTATCATTTTATTCTAACTCTCCCCCCCTTTTTTCTAATATAATTCTGCATTGATGTAGATTATATTGACGCAACGATTGACTGATATACCGAAGTTGATGTGATAATTGGTTAACTCAAAATTCAATTGCTGCTTACACTGGCTCTATAAGTTGCATAGTTTGAGTGACATTGATTGTATATTTACTTGCATTTCTATACGGTGTACTATATTGATTTTTTTATACAGTATTTGTAATTTTGTAATTTTCTACATTATATTATATTCAAGTACTTTGTTTCTTTGTACTTTGACATAATTTCAATCTATATTTGTACTATTTTCCAAAAAAAGTTTGAAAAGATTAACAGTAGTTTGTATATTGTTTGTTCCAAGAAACAGACTAGTCGTTTATCAGACAATTTTATTTTCTCTAATTCTTGGATTGTGCAATGTATAACTGTTTTATTGCTGTTCAATAAAAAGATATTTAAAAAAAAAAAAAAAAAAAAAAATGTTCCAATAAAACATATTTCTTGATCATTTTCATTGATCTGTTTTTTTGGGACAATAAGAGCCGAATTATTTTTTTTTGAGCGCCACCTTGTGGGTGCTATGGTATTTATGTACCAACTATAATTTCTATTTTTGCTTTTCCTACCAAAGCAGCATAAATAAATATGTATCCACTTTGGGCTGCCATGTCCCTCATCCCCACAAGCCAATGTCTGTAAAAGTCGTATAAGCATTTTTTTGGGAGTGGTATGGCTGCCGAAGCCGCACTCCTGCTACAATAATGATTATGTCACATACTCCGTAATGATGTTATTGCTCCTGCACTGGAATTTATGGAATGTCGTCAAAGTCAAAGCAAAACTCAAGATCCCCTGTTACTCCAGTCCAAATTGGAACATTTGGTGCTTCTATCTCCCCAGCCCGAAACTCTGCTCCTTTGTCTGATACGGACTACTCCATGGCGTCATCGCCCCACTCTCCTTTCTCATGGGGCATGCACACTAGACGATAAAAGTGAACGATAACGATATTGTTCAGTGATATATCGTTCATATCGTCCAGTGTGTATGCACCAAACCACCGACGTTTGCTGTCGTGCAAACATGCAGGTCAATCTGACGAGATCGTCAGAAAGTGCCTGCTCAGGGATGTGGTAGGATGACGTCACTGAACGATATCCTTCAGTGTGTACACCCAATATCCTTCACCAATATTGCTCAGCACATCGTCTAGTATGTATGAGCCCTCAGATACCAGAGGTGGTCTGGCTACCATTCTTCAATGTTTTGATTCTCTCTCCAGCAATAATTACTAGCCTAAGAACAGCGGCTCCATGACGCCTTCAAAAAAGATGTCTCTGCCTTGCAGGCAGACATTGCCTAAGTCGCTGATCGCTTATTGGAGTTAAAAGATTTGGAAGGAAAGCTGGGGGAATATCACTGCTCTTTTTACTCTACAGCCATGACTGATGCTTCTGAGTTGCAGCTTATACAGAGCAGGCTCGATGATATGGATAACCGCACTAGGCGAAACAACTTATGGATACGCAGAATACCTGACGATATACAAACTCAGGACATTATTGGCGTTTTCACCAAATTATTCCACAAAGTTCTTGAGCGAGCCCTAGACACTCCAATAGTTTTTGTTAGAGCCCATAGAGCAATTAAACCTAGAAATGTGCAGCGGGAGAAACAACGCAACATAATTTATCATCTGCATTATTTTACAGATAAGGAACTGGCTCTATGGAAAACTCATTCTTTACAAGGCATCAACTTCAATGGCTCTCCCGTACAAATCTTTCATGACCTCTCCTGGAACACGCTGCAACATAGGAGCTTGCTGGGTACATTAACTGATAAACTAAAGAAACACCAATTAAAATACTGTTGGGGCTTCCCATTGAGCATTTTAGTTCATCATAATAGTACTCATCATTCCCTCAAAGCTCCAGAGGACTTGCACTCCTTGTGTGATGGTCTAATAATTTCTTAAATCTACCCAAATTAACAAAAAATGGCAGCTGCTCAATCAATCTAGCAGCACTAATCAGGTGCATGAAAGGGAGGGGTCATACTAAGCAGAAAAAGGAGGGGGGACAATACGGGGTTAAACCCCCCTCCTTTTTCTAATGGTATGTCCCAATTGGATACCCCAACCATGCCTAGTATACCCAAAGATCAACAATGGCAAGCTGTGGGCGTGTCCTTGAGTAGCTAGGAGAAGGAAGCATTTTTCCAGCTCTCCTGCATATATCCTTCAATTATTCTGTTTTTCCTGGTTGTTTCTCCCCCAAATTGGATATTCCAGTGCGTTATCTTTTCCAGACTAACTGGGCTCTGAGGTGGAAGTTTACACGCAGTCTCTCCCAGTTTATTTCCAGGAGTATGCAGTGGCCAGGTCCTCTCTCACTGGGGACTGTTTTTCCTGTCTTCGGCTCCCAGGGCTGTCTCCTGTTATTATACTTACCTGTGGACTCTATCCTGGTGCCTGACTGCGTCCTGCGGGATCCGGTGTGTGTCTCCTGCCGGTTCTTATTTGTATCAGTTGAGTATTGGAAGCGGACGTCAGCCATCTTGTCTCCCTGGGCGGTGGCTGCGAGTCTCCCTGCGCACCAACATCTCTGCTGCTGCGGCGGATCTGCCCTGTTCCTGGCTTCAGCGGTCATCTGAGGATTTCTCCTGGGATTTCTCCTTTATACTTGCTTCCTGCTACCTCCCAGCTGTTGATCTCCTTGTGGATGTGTGCTGGTAAGCTCTGGTGGTGTGCTAGCTGCCATCATTGTGCCACTGATTTCCCTCCTGGCTGCTGCTCAGGTTATTCTGCCTTGCTGTGACTATTATACCGGTGGCTACACACCTCAAAGATGGCTGGCTGTATGCAGCAAATTATCCAGGCTATTAATGCCCTTACTCTGGGGCTGCTTACCAAGCTTGAGGATGTGATGATCGTGTCTGTGAGTTCTGCAGCTGCTGTTCACATGTCTCCTGTAATAGTGCAATATTTGGATGTATCCTGTCCGAGGTCATGATTCTGATGCCCTCTCAGCTTATGGATGTCTCAAATTTGATGAGGTTCGTACAGAGGCCCTGATTCAGAGCTGGACGCCCTGATAGAGCGCTCGCTCTGAATCAGGGCCGGCCTTCTTGTTTTTTAGAGCGGCCTGCTGGCCGCTCGCATAGCTGTGGGGGACCACCCACAGCTATAGCGAGCGGCCAGGAAGATGGTCGCGATGGTCAAGACCATCGCAACCATCGGGCTTGCGATGAGACCCTTGTGGTAGGGTCTCGTTGCCGCAAGCCCCAGAGAGATTTCGGCTCTCACAGAGCAGAAATCTCTCCCACTGACATCACTCGTGATGTCAGTGGGGCCGCCCCCAAACGGAGGCGTTCACATGAGAACGCCTCCATTTGGGCAGCCACTCCCCCGGCCCGCCCACCAAAGGGGAGGTGCTGTCACTCAACATCGACAGCACACCCCCTTTGATAAGAGACCTGGAGCGACGGATTGCGTATGCGCACTGGGCCACCATCGACCCGCTTGCGAGCGCATAGTGCTCGCGAGCGGGTCTGAATCAGGCCCAGAGATCTGTTCCTCACTTCCAACATACAAGTTAAAGTTCTGGGACTTATCCTTAAAGGACTTCATGACCCTTCTTATTTACACTTCGATGGCAGAAAGTTTACAGAATGTATTGCTTACATTCTCCATAGTGTGTCCTTTGGGAAATGGAGACGGGACTATTTCTATCATTTTACAAGAGGCTGAGGCCTGGTCAGATATATTTTGAAACCTAATATTTTATTTTGTTCCAAGGTCTTTGGATATTTTCTTTTTGTTTATTATTATAATTTATCCAGTTGTTTGAATTACTTAATTACTTTGCTTATTTGGTTTTCATATATATAAATATAATGTTACATATTTATATGGAAGAAACACAATTCCTTTAAAATGTGGGAGAGCTGGGCAGAACCTAGCTTAGGGTCATTAGTCTATTGCTCTCATCAGATACATGGGTTACTGTTATCCTGTATTTGTGTGGATAGAGGGAGAGGTATTTAGGTAGGTAGTGTAGAACGTGGAAGGGAATTAGAGATCCAGGTATACCTAGGTTGGGTTTAGGTTATACAGGGTGGGGTCTTATGAGGTGAGTTGTTTTGGTCGTCTTCTTTTAATTTCTTTTATTTATGTGTGTAGTTTTGATATCCGGGCAGATCTGGGAGCAGGGGCGGATTGGGAATTTAAAGTGGCCCTGGAAAATACTTAGAACAGTGTTGGCTAACCTTGACACTCCAGCTGTTATGGAACTACATAACCCAGCATGCACTGCTACAGTTTTGCCATTAGGGCATGCTAAAACTGTGGCAGGGCATGCTGGGATATATAGTTCCACAACAGCTGGAGTGTCAAGGTTAGCCAACACTGACTTAGAAA